>VDFB02133263.1:0-17939 GCA_007258455.2 Sequoia sempervirens | reverse complement strand
ACTTAGCCTTCTAAAATATATTACCATGCAAAGGAGTTAATTCCAAGAAGCCAACTTGGGCGCCCAATTTGGGTCCAAGTTATTTCTTGTTAACTGAAACATTTCTCAACACCATTCATGCAAGAATGGTCATCCTCTGTTAACTGAAGGTAATCCCTATTATATGTTATGCAACTCAAGTCATTGGTCATGCATTCCAAGTTAACTGAAGTCAACTAGCATTCAACTAAAACTAACTAAAGATAACTGAACCATAACTGAACTGAACTAAACTTCATGCATGCCTGGAATTTGACGGCCACCCCTACCTATCATATGATTTTTTTTTTTATGGTTTGTTCATTTAAATGCTTGTCACTTTACGTTTTATTAAAAAAAAAAATTGTCAAAAAAATTTAAATATCAATTTCAAACCTATTCAAAAATAATTATATAAAATTAAAAATAGTTTAATCCTTATTCAATTCATTATCTAATTTCAAAATGCTTGCTAATAAAACAAAAATGTTGTATTATCTTGAAAAAAATCAAAATATCACTATAAAAAAATGCCATAAAATAAATGTTGTTGAATTTTTTTTACATTTTTTAAATTCATCTATCTAAAAACATAAATTATTTGTAAAAGCCAAATAAAATTTCAACATGCTCACCAATAAAACACAAATTTTGTATTATCTTGAAAAAAATTGAAAAAAATCAAAGCTCAAATCACTAATCATTGTAAATAAAATGCTTAAAATAAATGTTGTTGAAAAAATAGTGAAAATTTGTGTTATGTTATTCATATGGATATCCTATATATATTAAAAAAATGTAAAATTAGAAAATATTGATAATTAGAAATAAATGTAAAAATATTAAATTTACTCTTAGAATTAACAAAAAGTTTCTAAATTCATATAGAAAATAAATCTTGTTAAAATATTCAAAAAGTTAAAAAAACAATTATATTCTATTTTGAAAAGATTTTATATTAATATATATTTTTATAGTAAATATTATAAATCATATATATTAATATAAATCAATGATAACTATTAGTAAAAATGTTAAAATCTTAAATTTATTGTTAAAAATATTTAAAAAATTAGAAAGAACTATATTTAATCTGGAAAAGATTCTATTTTGAATAGATTTTGAATTAATAAATATATTTATAATAAATATTATAAATCATATATATTAATATAAAGTGAAGTTAAAAAGAATTATTCCAATTCTAAACTAATTTATATTTTTATCATAAACATTATATATATGCTACAATAATTTTTTACGGTTTAATAATAATTTTAAGTGTCATATTTACGATTATATAAAAATATAGCAAGTCAAATAATATGGTCTTATAAATTTTTAGGTTGTAATATATGATCCAAAATGCAAAAAATGGTCAAATAGACCATCAAATTCCAGGCCTGACTTCATGCATGCAAACATCAAACCCTAACTCCTAGGATCTTTACATGCATTCAGAAGTGTATCTCTTACTCCAAATAGTTAACTGAACTCAAGGTGAGTGTCACTTACCATGTGGGTGCCCCATGTGCCCCTATTATTTAGGAACTCATAATGGACGCCCTCACATGCTCCTAACATTTAGAATTAATTACAAATGTCAATTAACATGATTATTTCATCAAATATTAATCTCTTTCTAATCCTAGTGTTGGGTAACACTTTCCAAGGACTTAGGAGATACATGAAATAAATAATGTTTAGGATTGCAATTAAATGGAATCCTATTTCTAACAAAACTTAGGTTTCCACGTGGCTGAAAATAGAGGCCAGTGTCGAGTCCAAATACTGCATTTGCAACAATCCAAATCCTTGCAATCGTTTAAACAATTCAAAGTTTTCATTCCAAAAAAATGATAGAAAACAAGGCTTCTATTCCACAAAAATAAACTCTTTTTCGGCCCATTCTCGTTCGAGAAATGCCTATCAAGATCCCTCCAAAATCTCACAAAAAGATCTTTATTTATCAAAAAGAAAGTTGTTTATATTTCCAAAATAGAAATCCAAAAATCTCATAAAAGCTCCAATAGGATTCAACTTCTTTTTCGACAACGAGTTCAGAGACATGCATGCTCGTGCATGAAAATATTTCCATTTTTTATATCGCTTTTACTATTTATTTCTGAAAAATTATCTCTTTTATTTAATTTAAAATTAAATTACTTTCCCATTAATTAAAATTCAATGACAATAATATTCATCTATATTTATTTCTTTATCATAAAACATTTAACCACATTATTTATTTTAAATCACATTATTTTCCACATTTAAATTATTATCCTTTCATGATAATAAATTGTCAATTATTATTAAATTCAATTTAAAACAATACTTTTAACAAAACACTTTAGCTTAATTATTTATTAATAGACCATGTAATTTATATTTCATAAAATTAATTTATTTAATTATTATTTTAATTTCTAATTTTATTTAAATTACATTGTAACCGATTTTAATTTAATTAACTAATTAGACAAATCCATTTAAAATATTAAGTTCACCACATAAATCAATAACACACTAAACAAATAAATCAACATGACATCCTAAATAAACACTTACTCGAATGTCAAGGAAGACCAATACAGAGGGGCACTACACATGCTATACTACAGGACTCATGCACTCTATGATACTTTGGGTCAAAGAAATAATAGACTGTAGAGTCTCAACCTTAGCACTCTCCTTCACAATGGAAGGGATAGGCACGTGCTCATAAGTTGGTCTAGCGAGTGCTTGTCTTGCTAGCCACTGAGGATCAAGATGTGCCGCTGGTCTATCCTTTGCAGACCCACCACCTCGACCCTAGAAGTCCCACATATCAAAATAGTTGGGGATTTTATTGAAGAAAAACTCGTAGTAGAGTTTCCTCAAGAAAAATTATGGGACCTTGTTATTGTTGCATGGAGGATGGTCAAAAACCATCTACAAGTCAAATTTTGTATTTTTTTCATTTTTGACTTGTGTGTAGGATAGTTTATCTGCATAATATTCTATGTACTCTCATCCCTTCTTCACCCAAACACTTAATTGTTTGCTAATTGAATCTACATGTTTTAAGATAGCTTCAAGTGATTTTGCAAGCATGGTTCTTTGTGAGGTTGAACTTGCAAGATCTTTCAACCTCGCAATTAACTCAATTTTTTTTTTGTTGTTTTCAATTTTCCCCATTAAATTTTGTTGAGTTCTAGGGGGAGGTTAAGGAATTGTTGGAGGAGTTTTTTGTTGGATTTGGGGTTGTTCTTCACTAGGTATTTCAGGTTGAGGTGAAAGAGGATTTTGAAGATTGGGAGGTTGATTATCATTTCCTGTAAATTAAATAAATTTACATCAAAAACCTATTAAATCTACCCATTTAGAAACAAAATCACAAAAAAAAACTTACTCCTAACACTTCTTCAACATTGTGGTGACATTTTGGTGAAGACTCAACAACGATTTGATGAAGAATTTGGTCTCCAAGAATGTGAGCATGCTTTTGAGGGTTTGAAGGTTGTAAGCTTGGAGAAAAACACAACAATGAAAAATGATGAATGTTTCTTTTTTGTTATAAATAGTCATAACGCACTCACATTATAACGCGAGCGTGTTATAATACGCTCACATTATGGCTTTACAAAAAAAATTAAAAAATTTGGCCACTTTTTGGCCCCCCATTCTTTTGCACCCACCCAATGATCTAATTAGATTAATTTAATGGGGGTTAATGTGTTCCTACCCAGGGAGAGTGTTAAAAGTTTTAAATAAATAATGTGTTATTACCAATGAAATTCAAGAAAGTAATTAAATTATTTAATTGGTGTAAACATTAAATTATATATACGGATTAAAATAAAATAATTTAATCTAAATAAGAATTTAATTCCAAGTGTAAGTTGAATTTATCTAGTCTAGCGTGACTAAGATAAAATTCGCTAGTTTAATTTTTGGATATAAGATGTAATTGGATTAATTTATATTTCTCAACCATATTATACCCAATTAAAGTGTTAAGGTTGTGGATTAAATATTTGTTATTGATTATTGATAACATATGATAAATGAAATCCATGCATGATAACTATTTCACGTTAACACTATTTTATAAAGTTTATGAGAACTATTGGGTATTTAAAGAAAATATTGAATATAATGATTAATTTAAATTTAAAAATACTATTCTAAATGAAAAATTTATGTATATCTAAGTATCCTTACCTAGTTAATTTGCAAGGTGAATCCCTTTAACATTTGAAATAGTAAAGAAAACCAACTTAATAGTTTCATTAAGATTTTTTCATAGATAATTGAAATTTTATATTTGTGTATTATTGTTATCAAAGCTCTTAATCTTAATCCACATGAATATCAAAATAACTATATTAGGGTCAACAATTCATTAATTAAATCAATTTGACCAAGTTGAGATAATTGGAATCCTACGAAAATATGAAGACAAAGGTACAAATTTAATGATAAATTTATTGGAAACTTAGTGTTATTGATCATGTTATCTCCTCAAGCTATTTGTAAGAATTTAAAGCCAAACATTTTTAAAACTCAATTATAGGAGTCGGTCCACATGAACCTATAGCTAATTAAACTATGAGTTGTTCCTCATTCAATGTAATATTATCAATAGTGTTAGACTTTAGAAGTTGCATTGTGCAATGGTGGCATGATGTGTATGTTGGTAGGTTGGTGCCTTCATCCCCTTCATTGCTTAGCATCGCCCTTTGGATTTGTAACATGGCTTAACCACCTCCCATGGATCTTGTATAAATTTTCCATTTATATCGGGTTCTAATAGGTTGATCTTCTGACACAACAACAAAGCCATTGCAACAAATGGTATCAGAGCAAGGTCACAAGTTTGAATCCCATGATCACATTGGGGGGATTAATAGAAGGTTGGTGCCTTCGTCCCCTTGGTTGTTTAATGCCACCCTCCAGATTCACGACATGGCTTAACCGCCTCCTATGGATCTTGTATAAATCTAGCATTTGTATTGGGTGTTAATCGGTCAATCTTTTGGTGCAATGAAAAATCCATTGCAACAGTGTATGTGTTGGGTTGTGAACTTTTTTTTTCAAAAAAAAGTTGTGACATTTGTGTTAGATCCACATTAAAATGTGGGCATGGTAGGATTCTACTCTAAATCATACTAAATAACTAGACCATGAAGTTAGGACTTACACAATTGACTCTACAATTTAGTGGCGGAGGCTTGGTACATCATGAAGAAAAGATCTAGGTGTATTTATAGTATAAAAAAGATCATAATAAACTTGCATAAACTGAAAACTCAACAATCATTCCTAAAGGAACAATGCATAGAATGTGGTAAAGGACATGATATTGTATAATTTGGTCGGTTAACCCTACCAATTACTCAACATTCCTTTCTAGTTTAGTAATTTCCATATTTTTTAATTTCATCCTAAGATTTATATTTCATTAGTTTATTTTCTTTGGCCCATGTTCTTTTCATAAATTGAATTTCCTCATCCCATTTTGACAATAGGAGTTCAAGAGAAGGTCCCTCTATTTGTGTAGCTACTATTTTAGGACTTGCCTACTATTTAGGATTTCTATATTCCTTATCAATCTATTTTGAATCTATTTAGACCAACTTATTTAATTCACTCTCTTGTTGCTCATATGACTTACGTTTCTTCTCTAATTAATCAATTTTCTAGAGAGCACACTATAAATTATTATCTTTCTTCATCATCTCAATAATTAATTCTCCCCCTTAAGGATTCAGGTCGATAGACTCAGAGGAAGGTGTAAACTCTATTTTGGGGTGGAAGCTAAGACTACCAGAAGAATTTGAACACTCTCTTTTTGGGAAGACAATTTTGAATTTTACCTATTTAGAAATATCTTCCCTTTCTCAAAATCTATGTCAATCTCTAAGAAGACTACATTGGGAGATGGCATAGATTTTCCTTGTGTTACCCCCTTTTTGTAAGGTGATGAAAATGCCTTGGTGGAACTTGGATTGAAAATGGGCAATTTTTTTCTTTTTTATGTTCCCTTAAATGTAACATCCACTCATTTATTGGCTTGATATGTCTTAGTTTTGGCATTATTTTTAACTATACATTAAGGGATGCATAGATTGTTCTTGTTTTTTTGTATTGAGTGCTTACCAATGTTTCAACTTCATTGTTTTCATTGATAGTCTTGGTTGTGACTATTGTGCTTACATTATAGGGTGTGTTTAGACCAAATGCATGTTTGGAGATGGTATTCCTCAACATGTCAATTGTTGGTGTCTTGGTTGCATTGAAACATATATATGGAAGTGTGTCAAGTTCCTTTTCGAGACTTGATGTATTTTGATATTGTTGTATTCATTGAGACATGCATATGTTATGATCTAGATGTTTGGTTTATTACAGTGATTTATTCCATGGATATTTGTATATTTATCATGATAATATGGCTTATATGACGTTGAACCCCGTAGGATGATTTTCATGTGCTTTAACTATTATATATTGATCCTATATGCTTGGCATGTTCATTGAGTGGGTATAAGTATAGGGTTATTTTTCCATTTGATATGCAAATTTGAGTTATTCCCCAATATTTTTTAATCAAATATGTCACTTTAGGCTAATGTGTATGGTATCCCCTATTGCGCTTAGTTTGAATGCGAGATGTACCCTATATTTTCCTTATGGTTTGAAATTCAAATTGGTGGCAATTTTAGACTCTGTGTGTTGTAAAAATAACTAGTAAATGTGTAATTTATATTGTGGTTTTCAATTTTCCCATTTTCATGTAATTATAAATTTTAAATAATAAATATTGAACAAAAATCCTATTTCCTACACATTAAAAAAATGGACTTTTGATCAATTTAAAAAAAAATAGAGTACACTCACTTTTTTATTTTTGTAGGATGTGTCTACTTTGAAAATTAGCTAAAAGTGGCATAATCATTAAAAAAAATAGACATAAACTACACGATGTTAGCTAATTTTTTACAAATACTATTTGTGAAATAATTTTAAAAGAATAAAATTTTAGGGGGAGCACACTAAATGATATATTATATTTTTCTAACAAAAGTAGAATCATTTTTTGTGCTCCCTCTATTTGATCCTCTTAATCTCTACTAGTTTTTTCTTTAAATTAGTAGTTTACAAATTATATTTTAAGCACTAAGATTTTTATCTTCACATTTTCAAATTTTGAGTGTGACTATCTTCAATTACTTATCCAAGATATTTTTTATTGATTTAAAAAAAAATAGCCAATTTTGTCCCCCCTTTTGGTTCTCCATTACTATGAACATACCTCATAGAGATCATTACTAAATCTATAAAAAATGTAGCATTAATCATAAAGATTGTTGCTAACTCTATGAAGTTTATAATCACTGCAAAGGGTAAATAATATCTTGAGTAACATTTTTTGTAGAGATTGATAGTTCTAAAAATGTGTATTATTTATTGTAAAGTTTACTGCTAAATCTATGTAGTTTTCTTATCACAAAAATCATTACAAATGGTAAATGATATATTGAATATTATCTCTATAAAGTTGAGTGGTGGTGGTGACAACTTTGAAGAATGTCATCATTAGATGAAAATCATTTTTCTCTTGTTAGACTTCACCTCCTTTATTGATAGAGCTACAACAGGTCCCTCTTGTTAAAGACAATTATTAGTAGAGGAAATATAAGGTTTGCTAGTATTATTCTTGTCATTTTGAAAGGCATAGCTTTACAAAAAGGAAATTATGAACAAAAGTAATTGCAGATATTCAAAGAAAGGTTTAAATATTATAGCTAAATTGACAACCAAAAAACAAGATTGATAGTTACAATCTACAAACATAATTCAAAGTGATCAACAGGTTAGTGTTTCATGTTTGTATTATACATGTTGAAGTCTATCATCTAGTTAAAACGTCTGACAAAATAAAATTTGTAGGGGAGTATTAAAAATGTAAGCTATATTTAATTACATATATCAACATATTTCTCATATAAAATAATGCCTCACGCAAGAAATACATCCATCCACATATATTATCTATTTAAACATCTTTTAATACATAAATTTTAGATAGAGAAAATCTTGCATATGATCTATTTAAACATATTTCTCATATAAAATAATGTCTCACGCAAGAAATACATCCATCCACATATATTATCGATTTAAGCATCTTTGAATCCATAAATTATAGATAGAGAAAATCTTTCATATGATCTATTTAACCATCTTTGAATCCATAAATTTTAGATAGATAAAATCTTTCATATGATCTATTTAAACATATTTCTCATATAAAATAATGTCTCACACAAGAAATACATCCATCCACATATATTATCTATTTAAACATCTTTGAATCCATAAATTTTAGATAGAGAAAATCATTCATATGATCTATTTAAACATATTTCTCATATAAAATAATGTCTCATTCAAGAAATACATCCATCCACATATATTATCTATTTAACCATCTTTGAATCCATAAATTTTAGATAGATAAAATCTTTCATATGATCTATTTAAACATATTTCTCATATAAAATAATGTCTCACACAAGAAATACATCCATCCACATATATTATCTATTTAAACATCTTTGAATCCATAAATTTTTAGATGAGAAAATCTTTCGTATGATTTATTTAAACATATTTCTCACTTATAAAATAATGTCTCCTACCGAGAGAAATACATCCATCCACATATATTATCTATTTAAACATCTTTGAATCCGTAAATTTTAGATGAGAAAATCTTTTCCTTTTGGTCTATTTAAACATATTTCTCATATAAAATAATGTCTCACGCAAGAAATACATCCATCCACATATATTATCTATTTAAACATCTTTGAATCCATAAATTTTAGATAGAGAAATCTTTCATATGATCTATTTAAACATATTTCTCATATAAAATAATGTCTCATGCAAGAAATACATCCATCCACATATATTATCTATTTAAACATCTTTGAATCCATACATTTTAGATAGAGAAAATCTTTCATATGATCTATTTAAACATATTTCTCATATAAAATAATGTCTCACTCAAGAAATACATCCATCCACATATATTATCTATTTAAACATCTTTGGATCTCTCGGATTTCAACAATATGATAATGGAAGAATTAAGACAGGAGACGGATGTTTAAATGGTGGTGCCCGGGACCGGCCTGTCACAAATCCTTGAATTTTCCGCAATGAAATTCGACATCCAAAGACTAGAGGTTATGGCTCCGCCATGCCTAGATTTCCTTGTCGTCTTAATTTGGAGATGGTGGTTTTTGACAGGTGAGAGCATGAATTTTCCGTGATGAAATTAGGTTATGGTTCCACTGTTCCCAGATTTCCTTGTCTTAATTTGGCGATGGCGTGTTTTGACAGGTGAGAGCGTGTAATGCATTCATACAGTTTTCATGCTTTTATATCTGCCGATGTATTTGGTGAATGCATTTGTTGTGACTGTAAAACGTTAGCCTTCAACAGATACATCTCAACTGACACGGAAAACCTCACTTATCTGCAGTCTTCCGGAACACAATACTAGTAATTTTTATCTCTGTTTGATTGACGATAATTACTGTCGCGATCTGGTTGAGATTGCACAATACTGGTAATTTGTTGTATGAATGGTGAGTTGTAAACGAAGAGAGAAAACATTAAAGTCGGTTTTCAAATTTTCTTTTTGAGGGGTTTCCATATGGAATCTGAATCATTTGCAATTTGTTAGTATTAGAGTATGAATTATCTAAAATTATATTTTATTATCATAATCAATTAAATTAATTATTTTATAATAATAATTAAAATTTAATATAAAATAGATGAACACAGTTTTTCCATTTTCATTTCTGGATGCATCTTCATCTTCTTCTTCACTGGAATAGTTTTCATCCTCATTAGTGTAGAAACTCTTTTTCTTACTTTGACCTTTGAATTTTATTTGAAAAGATTTATTTTCATTCTTTTGTTCAACACTGTTAATACTCTTATAGGGACAAAGCCATAAAATGTCCAACTTCTCCACAATTGAAACACTTGAAAGGTAATTTACCTTAATACTTACCAGAACCTCTTTTGCAAATTTCTAACAAAATTTTCTTCTTCTGGATTTGATCCACAATCATAATCTTAATCAACCTGCTTCAAAGATATTCTAAAAGAAACCTTTTTTCCTTATAGAATCTTCACTTTCAAATCTCATTTCAAATGCAGTTAATGTTCCATGCAACTCAATCGACTTCAAAGTATTCAAATCTTTAACTTCTTCAATAGCAAATATTTTAGGATCAAACCTTCTAGGTAGGGATCTAAGAACCTACTTTACAACAACCTTCTCTTCCAAGCTTTCACCAAGACCTCAAATATGGTTGACAACTTCATCAACTCGGAGCATGAATGTAGCAATGTTCTCATCTTCTTTCATCTTTAGTCCTCCTAACTGAGCTTTGTGAGTCTGCAACTTTGCTTCTTTGACTTTATCATCACATTCATAGATAGTTTCCAACTTTTTTGATATTTCCTTTGTTGTTCTAAGTTCCATCACTTTCATAAATTTAGTGTTAGTCAAACCACATAAAATAAAATTTATAGCCTTAGCATTAAGCTCTAGAGCTCTCTTTCTTATGTGATCTTGGGGAGGGAGATTTTTAATAGGCTCATATCCTTCTACAACTAACATCCAGATGTCCATTCCTAAATCCATCAAATATGACTCCATCCTAACTTTCCAAAATAAAAAATTAGATCCATCAAAGACTAGTACTTTGTTTCTAGATGAACTCTCTTGTGCTATCCCAGATCTACCTTAAGTTGTTAGAATTTTTGACAAAGGAACTTGACTCTAATACCAAATGAAGGGCACACAATCTACTGAGAGCGAGGGTGAATCAGTAGATCCAAAAAAAATTGGAAACCTTTGCAACTATATATATTTTCAACATAAAGAGCATTGAACCATACACTAGTGTAATGAAACGATGTAAGATAACAGACATACTGTTTCAGATTATGGTTCCCAAAAATGGAAACCACTCCTCTCATGAGAATGATAATGAATTTTACAATGTGATATAGGCACCAACCTACCAAGGACGCCAATCCCCAAATGAATATGTAGGCACAAACCTATTGGAGACAACAATCCACACCATAATAAAGACACGAATCCTACCGAATACAAAATTAATGGAAAATTTGAAATTTAACTCTGGCATGCACCTAAGACACAACAAACACTCTCTCACATTGAGAATGATCAATTGATATTGGAACAATATAACAGGTAGAACACCAATCCTACCAGAATACAAAAATAATGGCAGATTTGAAATTTAACTTTGACGTGCACCAAAGACACAACAAACACTCTCTCACACTGAGAATGACTAACTAATATTGGCACTGCCTCTTTTCTTCACACATATCTCACATACCTTCCATTCATTACACTTACATGTGACACACTTGTACATCCCACTTGATCGGTTACATAGGTACATTACAATGCATCTAAACATTTGAAATATATACTTGAGACATTACATTAGCACTCTACTATATTGGTCAAGGATCCACACCAACCTAGACAAAATAGGATGGACCTAAATTCAAAATGCATAAAATGTACCTTACAATAGTCCAAACACAAAGTTTTTTCTGCCAAAAGAGTTTGAGGCCATGCACCACCATAAGGTCCTTAAGGAGGTCATATCCTCACTCCACATGCTTGATTTGAATTCTACATACTAGTAGCCATTACCGCACATGCCTCAAATTGTGAATAGCTTGAATGACCTTCTAACACTTCAAACTCCTTGCACACCGAACCAAACCATAGGAAACTCAGGAAACTAATAGAACTAGCATAGCCATACTCTCCTTCCAAACCATAGAGCAATATTACATTTTTGAAATAAATGTCATCTATATTAATTAATCTCTCTGCCCAAAAGATATCCTTCCGGACCACCATACTCGTGTTGACTACATACTCAACATGGTATAATAAATACATTAACTATTTGAATGTAGTCATGCCACTACTGACATGATACATGACACCTGAATAGATTAGACAGTCTACACACACTGATAAACAACATGCTTTAGGAGCCTTAAATCACACGTTAATTCTAGTACTCCTACAATCTTCTTCATTTTGGAAACCTACACATGTGGCAGCCTTGACATCCTTTGATAACCACTATCAACAAAAACAACCTACTAACATCAATTTGATATCAATGACAATCTACACTCAACAAAAACAAGGTCACAATCAGAAGAAGAATTTGTAAAGGTGTACAATCGAAATGAATGATAAACCATCCTAATAGAAAGAATCTCTCTACTCTCCAAGTCTCTAATAATAAATGAATTAGGAATGAATTTCATAGTCCTCCCATCTCCACCATATGTAACTTGATATATGAAAAGAAGATTTTTCACCAAACATGAGGTAAACATAAAACATCATTGAAAGTGCACTCCCCAAAAGGATTAGACCCATTCCCAAGTACACTCATGTATGTATTATTTCTCAAATGTAATGCCCAAAACTATCTACCAAAAACATAGCTAAAGACACAACCCAAATTCCAAATTTCAACCACAAGGGATGACTAATTAACAAAAGTTTGTTTTCAAAGCACACATTTCCTAAAAAGCATAACAAAATTTGATCAACATATTAAAATCTTTAGTTAAGTAAATCAGTTATTTTGACCATTATGATAGGAATCCAAAGAGAGACAAGGAATCACAACAACTAGATAGATTAATTAGTACTACTAACACATTTATAATCTAAAGACACAATCAAGTCACATGCTATGCAAATAAAATATGTCAATAGTAATTTCAAAGTAAGAGTGGGAGAACAAGACCTAGGATATAGGTGAACATGGAAATTTATATTTTCTCTTGCAAACTTAGCACTTAAGAGAATCTCCTTGGAATGTGTTGCATAGTAAATTTTTAACTAGGTATCCTTTCTCAGCTTCCCCTGAGTGGGTGGCAGTCGATAGTGAAATTGTCTGGGGAAAAGGACCATAGAAAGGATTGTGTACCCACTCTTAGAGTGTTATAAATTATAGAATGGGGGGCATGATGTATTTGAGTAGGGAATCGAGTTTAGTGTATATCAATATTATTAGGATTATGTTGTGTTGAAGTAAAGTTAAATATATATTGAACTCGAGGGGAGATACTCTCATTGTGAGTAACCCAACATGAAATGGACAAAGTCAAACTATGGAGTCTCTATGTTGCACATACATTGGAAATACCATCAAGTGATGAGTCCCTAAAGCATAGATCTGACCCTTAGGTCTTGTCCTCCAGTGGTTTATTTTGGGTTTACCATTCCCTTCTAGTGATGTGTACTTTATCCTTCCTTACAAATCTAGTTGTAAACTACCATTTGATTTATGATCTAATTAGATTAATGATATGTCTGATCTCTAAGATCATGCATCTAATCCATTGATTTAAGGTTATGCATCTAGTCACACAAATACTTGCAAGTACAGGTATTGGGAGTGAGGAAATTACAACGTGAAGAAATGCAAAAGATACTGGAGTAGGTAGGAGGTATAATATGTTGATCTAAAAGTAGACATAATTGTTTTAAAAAAAATACTCATTGCTCTCAAGTTACTCCTAAATAAATGACATCATTGACTATTTCCTTAGGTAGTGCATTATGTTATTGGCTTTAAAAGAAAAGAAAAAATGTTTGCAAATTAGTAAAGTTAATGTAGATTAAGCTTAGTTTGTAATGTGTTCTTTAAGTGTCAAAAAGTGGGCATTATAGTTTCCCATCAAAATAAAAGACATAGTAAAAGCCTCAAAAGAAGAGAGTATAGACTATGAAGATGTCATATGATGAGATGCTCCTAAATCTAGAAGTCATCTCCCTAATTCAATATTTGAAAAACAACAAGGAGTTGTCTTATTTCTTGATGTAATAACCAAACCAGCATGACCTTTTCTCTTATTAGACCACTTTGAAGAAGAAGAAGGTGACTCAAACATTCTAGAAGGAAAATCAATTTGATCTTTTTTAGAATATGTCTTAACTCGTCAATATCCTTCTTATAGAAAGCATGTTCATCATGCCCAAGATTCTTGCAATATGAACAAATAGACTTCTCCTTCTTAGTTGATTTATCTGTGGAAGAGGATTTATTCTTTGATTGACCTAAATATTTGTAATGCCCCGCCTTGGTTACCGTAAAAACAAAGTGTAAAGAGTAAAGTTGGGTGAATAATTATTATTTTTATATTAAATTACACAATTGCAATAAATTTCCCAAGACGTTACATTATCATAACATATAAACTTAACACATTATCATAAACATAAGAACAAAACTAATGTCACGAATGTTCCAGTTTACATAACTTAATATAATCAAATATCCAACTAAACAGATTACAAAATGAGAGATTTCAAAAAATCTCAATACAACAATAAGATCTGGTACAATGAGTACACTCTTATACAAGAGGTGAGTTTACAAAGTAGAAAGTGATCACAACACAACTTACATCCATATCCACGAACATGCTTCACATCCACAGTCACGTTCCAAGAGGTAACTGGAACCATTTGCAAGCATAGGATCATCTGCAAGAAAATACAAGGAAGATAGAGCACGGTTTCCTCCCGACCACGTGGAACCTGAAGGTCCACTCCCTCCATGCTAGGAGATAATTGACAGGTCAAGAAACAAAGAAGACAGAACTTTACGTTTACGTGGTTTACAAATTCACATAACACATTACGATTACAAATTCAAACAGATACAATTCAAGTGACAAATCACATCAAAATAGAAAACTGAACACAAGGAACACCATCATGGAATAGACTAAGAGTGTCATCACATTGTCGGGATAGGTTACCCTGGTGAATCTTCCTAGACTACCGGCCCTCTCCAAGAGTTACCCTGGTAGCCTCTACCGATTCCTGGCCCCTATGCAAACCAATGTGGAGTCACTTCATCTTTCAAGAGGACAAGATGACGACTTGCCATTCCAGGCCTTCTTAGCCTTTTCTCAACCTAAACGAGTGTTAAGAAAGTAGGCGAGGCAAACATTATCTGATTTAGTATTTACAACTACCCAACCCCTAATACATTAGTTAGGTTTTCACTGAATTATCACACCTACGATAGGTTACCCAGACAATCACTTCTGGATTTCAGCCCTTACCGCAAGCCACTCTTTCTATAACATGACTCAACATGAACGTTTAGGGGTAGCTATCAAATGTAAAGTTTGAATCCACAAAGGTTTACATTTCCAACTAGAATTACACCTTAGTTCTCAAAGGTTTCATAACATCAACAAATAAACATACAAAGCTATACCCCCAAGTAAAACAAACCTTACAATTGAGTAACATAGTTTAGAGATTAATAAACTTGTCAAAGTGATTTTCACTTTTCTAGTCTTTAAGGAAATGAAACATATATCACTAACGTTACTAATGTATACTCAACTAACATTACCATAAATCAATCTCCATGAATTAAAAATTCCTAATAAACAAACTATAGAGATTAACATAACTGAAGTGTATTGAGTTTATAATACGAATCTTACTTCAATAGTTTTGATGAAATATAAATAAACATTTTCAACATTATGTGTATCCACACCCAACAATCACATTTAACTAATTTCTATAAATAAAGAATTTACATTACAAATAATCTATAAATATTGTTATATTTCTAATAATTTCAAGAATTGTATTTGCTAACATTATAACATAATAACAATACAAATTCTTTATATTTTAAAATTCAATTACCTTGAAAATAAAAGAAACATTATCACTTATAACTTAAGTTTCCATCTTTTCTTCTTTTCTCATTCTTAGTCTCATACTTCATTCATACTTACGCTTAGTACGAATCTTAACTAATAGTTATCTACCAAAGAAACTGCCTCGATCAATGCATGCAAAGAGAGAGTTGACAAAAGACAAAATGATAACTCCCAAACTTTAACACAACTTGAGTACAAACCGGGACACCATGCATACAGCGCATGGGACAAATTGTAGGAGAGAGTTTTAGGGATCTATCACTGAGAGAACAATAAAGAAGTATTCCTAATGCATATATAAAAAGTTAGGTATAGAAAGGTGTGAATAAATCAATATTGGACGCCTAAAGATATAAATGAATATAACGGCATCCCTGTAGTTTTGTCACAGAGACATACACGCCTCTTAACAGACAATACTCCAGTTTGTTGCGAATGAACAGGAGATAACATTATTCATCAAAGATCATGGAGAACGCATTATGCTCAAATTCAATGCCAAGCAGAAATCATGCCTCACCTAAAGTAATACGCTGATCTTATATGTTAAATTCATACAAAACTAATAATACTACATATAAGGCGCAGAATGTGATCTCAATTAACTCTTCTATTCAAGTTTATTCAGTAGATATTATTAGAAGAAAACTATGCTAACAGCTGTTGCCATTACATCAACACAGGAGTGTATATAATGTTTTTTAATAACAAAAGACCAGAAGGTAACAAAAGAGAAGCAATACAACTATGCAAAGATATATATATATATATATACATATATTGGTCAAACTCTCTCTAATTCCTAGTTTCAGCCAAATGCGCTTTGTAAATATCCAACATCTAATAATGTATCATTCTGATTTTCTAACAAGAAACCCTTTGAAGGAATTCGACTACTCAAGCCAATAGGCATAGCCACAAAACACTAAGCCTCTCTCCAAAGGTAGCACGCATAGAAGTACGCATAGAAGCCGTTAAATGCCATGCATAAACAGAACAGTAAGAAGCATGCACAGAGCATGAGAATTTCTTGACAAAATGCCCCAACGAATTGCAGGACAAGCACTAAAAGGATTTATTGAAAAAGATTTAAGGATTATAAAACAACACATAGATTTAATGTTACCAAACTGATGGCTTTCAATTTCCAATGAAATACATGTGAATCAAATGCATATATGTATATTGATTTTCAACCACATCACATTCAACATAATATAGACTTTAACAAGTCAATTGACTGATATAAAATCTGCTATCATTATGATCTTAACCACTTTTGGACAACTATCAACCTCTATTCCCTTCTCTCATATATACAACAGGCAAGGAAGTTAAAATTTGATATATATACCATGCACACCAATTACACATCAAGCCCGCAGCAGTATATAAGAAAATATACTTTCACTTAGTCTTAAGGATTCAAAGCACATCAACTATGAGATTTCACATGAAATAAACCACGATGGTGCGGCTGTTTCCTCACTAACATGCATAATTTTTCAGTATACACATGGACGCCATGATAGCCAAAAAAAAGATGTGCAAGATTTGTATGTTCCTTGGGAAAAATCGGACATCCACCTTTTATATCAGACCAACACCTCCAAGAATACCATGACATCACACAAGCTAAAAGCTCTTAAATCAAATGCTAAGCAAAGACTCCATAGGCAGCAGTAAAAACTCTACTCAAAATCATTCACAACGAGACCACATGCTCAGGCAATCGAATGTTGTAAGCATTGATTGACATAGATAAATGAAGAGAAACAAAACATGATAAGGATGAAACCAACCTGAAATCCTGTGCGTCACGATAGAAGAATTAAAAGGAAAATACAAACTCTTTCGCAGCCCTACGTTCTACTGGGATCCAGACGAAGCCCACTTTCCCCAAATTCTGTATTTACCCTCTCCCTGTTTAAAGATTGATGACTGGCTGAAGCTAGATCTCTAAAACTTTTGTCACATCCACTATCTATTCTCCAGACTTCGACTACGAAATTCCAAATCATCCCAGCTCACACATCAGTAGCCCTTATTAAATTACATATACA
>VDFB02133261.1:0-17276 GCA_007258455.2 Sequoia sempervirens | reverse complement strand
AAAAACAGCAAAAGATAGTCATTAAACAAAAAGAGAAAACAAAAAACTGCTAAAACTTCAAAACTACCAATTATAAAAAAAATTATGTTATATATTTTCAATATATATATATATATATAAATAATTTCTTATAAAAAAATTTATGTACAAAAATTATGCAGATCAAGTCCCATTGCGCAAAAAGCAGAATCAAGGAACAACTATCTGATAGAAAAAGAAGATTTACAAACCTGGATGTGGAGCAGGGGAGAGTTGATGAGAGTTTGTGGGGTGAGAATGTCGTGCAACAGGTCATCCCAGAAAGGAAACGGTGGCTGAAGATCTCCAAACTCAGCCAGGGTAACATCTGCATCTGCTTCCACAAACAGAACTCCTTCTCTTGTACAATCCACCACCAGCTTCCCAGTAGCCCCCTCTCTCAACCTTCCAGCAAATGGATAGTAATGCACCAGAACCTTTGCCAGTGCTTCTCTGATAACTTTAGCAGGATCTTGGTCCTCTTTCAGAAAGCTATGCTGATAAAATTGAACCACAGGGACGTGAAATCTCAACCCGGCTGGATCATCAATGTTGGAAAGATACAACGGCTCCTTAGGAGTGGGCAAAGAAGGAGCCACTAGGACAGCTTCCTGCCTTATCACCTTAAACTTGAGACCAGCCATCCAAGCTTCATAACCTAATACTGTAACACAGAGCTTCTTAAAACTAAATAGAAAAATAGAAACAAAGCTAACGGTATGGTCAGAGTTCTAAATTTTAGAGTAACAAGACAAGGCTAATGGACTTATATAGAAATTTTCATTGCTGATTTAAAGCTTTCCCCAGTATTAATTTTCTAAGTTCATGTATTATTGAATTGGTAGGTGGTCGTTTCGTTTAAACAATATATTCTAAACAATATATTCTATGTATTGACTTGTGTTGAACCATCACATTTTAAGCTTTGACTTAAGTGGTTAATCTAACATCATACTAACTGGTGTGTTCTTGTTAGATAAATTAGTATGACTTTACATGAGCCACATAAGAAAGTTAAAACTTAGAGTGTGATATTTAAGTTTGACCATAGGTGACTTGCATTTTAATTGGACAAACCACATTCATGAATCATGATTCAATACTTGTTAAATATTATTGAGAAAATAAATTCTACCCTTCATAGATTGATTAATTGATTTTGATGTTGATTTTGATAAACATCTCTAGTTGAAGTTGCGTCATAGATGGATTAGTCTATTTATGAATGAATGAATGTGTAGTTTATAATAATTAGTTTAATATGCACAAATATTGATTGTTGTAATTACTTTGCAACATGTTTAAAAGTTTAGTTGGTTATAACTAATGTTAAAACTATATTTGAATCAAAATAATGCAACTTGATTGTATTAAAATTGAAAGGCCATTTTATATTTTAATATTAATCATAAATATTTGCTATATTATTTAAACAATTATTAATTTTATAAAACTAAAAGTATACAATTATATTTATTTTTTAAAGAGGGGTACACACATTTAATATACACATATGAATTGGTGATGACACAAATAAGGGAATCCCCAATGTAAACACTCAACAATTACACCCCAATAGAGTTTGAACCAGGTGACAAAAATAACAACATTTAAACCATCACACTATGTCAATCCCAATTTAAAAATATATAAATAAATATATAAAGTAAAATTAAAATAAAAAATAAACCCAATCAACAAAACAACTTTCAAATGAATAGAAATATGTCTTAAATTAAAATAAAATAAACAATATAAATTAAAAATAATAATTATAAAAATTTTAATTAATGATATCGTAACAATATAATTTGAATATGTATATATACATGAAGTCTAAAATTAAATTTTCTCATAATTTTATGTTTCTATGTTTATTAAAATGTTTATATCAATGCATATATTTATAATTAATTATTGCCTCATTTGTTTTATTAGCCTAGTCATTTTATGAATGTGGTTTAATTTTTCTTACATCATACTATAATTGGATGAAAGGATGTCATATATATATGATGGTGGCTTTCCACTCATCACAAAAACCCATAATTGATAACTCATCACAAGCAATCAAGAATCTATTATGCAACAATTATTTTATGTTTTTAATAATGTTCATGTAGAACTAAGAGTGATATGTGAATGTTATAAAAAATAATAGAAACACTATTAAATGGGAATACACTATGACCCCTTTCCAATTTATGGTTAACAATAACAATATTAAAATTATATCATGTGATGGATGTCATGCATGAAATAATAATAAAATGTTTATTTTGATAAGAAGTATTTACAATACAAATATATTTGGATATGGAATGTTATGGACAATATTAAATAAAAAATATAGTATGATTATGCAAGTACTTTAGTGTTTTTTTATCATTATAATTTATAGATATGATTGTAGTACAAAAATGTAATTTATGATTTTGTCAATATTAATAATAGATATATATTCAATCTAACATTTTAGATGTACTTTTTATTGGTTCCTACCAAGGAACTATAGGCAGGCCTCTTCCTTAACTAGTTATTAATGTTTTGAACTTCAACCAATCAAAATTGATTATTTTCCTTTATACATTATATTTAATTTTTTTTCTAAAGTTAAATGCATGTTTTTTAACTTTTCTAATTTTCAAAATTATTTCTCTTGAATATTATTGGCTCAAAACTTTTGAGCGATAAGGGCGATTTTCCCGGATCCATTATCAAAGTTGCGATTATAGTGGGAGATGGAAAGGGTAGGAGAAAATTAAAATTACTTTTAACTTAACTATTCTATTTACATTTGTAATCTAAATTTAACTAAGTCTAAATGCTAATAAATTCCCCTATACTTATTTCTTAAATATTCTATGTAATTTAAATTATATAGGTTAATTATTCAATTTGTTTATGCAATACAAACCTTGTTAATTCTTGATATTAATAAATTCAACTATGCTAATTTTTTGAAGATTATTTTTTTGTTAAATAAATTTATCTATACATTCAAACTATATTTTTTAAGATTAATTTTTGGTTATATTAATTTTCATTTGCCTTTGATAAATTAAAATATATTTCTTGAAATCTATTTTTATAATATAAAATCAATTAATACTAATATCTTTTGAAATTTGATAAATTGAACTAAACTAATTTTCTTTAAAAAAATACAATATGAAAATAATTAATTTCTAGATAGTTTTAATATAATTACTTTTATAATAATTTGATTATTTTAATAATTAAACTATATTATTTTTGCTAATACTAAATTAAATGCTAAATTAGTTTGATCTATTTTATTTAAAAAATAAATTTACTAGATCTATTTACTTTGTCAATAAATAATAAATCCCTTTATAAAATAAAATTTTAACTAATATACTTTTGCATCTAGATAAATAAAATCTATGTCTAAATAAATCATTCAATTTTAAATTTTTTGGTTATAAAAACAAGCACTTTGTATTTTAAATTTTATTTCCTACAAATTCTTTAATTTAAAAAAAACTTTAAAAAATTGTTTTTCTTATCATAAGATGGGTTGTTAAAAGCTTTCATTAAAATAAAAAAATTAACTAAATCTTTTTCCTTATCCATTTAATTTAAGTATCATTCTAAATTTTATTGGTCTATTATCAAAGATTTCTTTAAAAAACAACCAATTTTTTTTCCTTATTTTCTATTACAATTATAAACTTATGATTTTTTCTAGTTATTATTTTAAATTTCTTTTTTGAAATTTTAATATAAGCTTCTATTTAAATTCTTAATTTGTGGTTTTCAAAAGGTTTTTTTTAGCATGATAAGACTTTTATCTAAATTCTTAATTTATTATTTTAAAGGGAAATTTAATTAACATACAAAATGATACATATTTGGTTTTATCTATAAATTAAATATGGTTCTCAATCATTTTAAATAAAAATTTCTAGTTTTCAAATAATTTTTCTCATGGATACAAAAAATTATCTCCACAAATCTCGGGCTCCATGGAAAATGTGGCGAGATAATTCAAACCATTTAGTTAAATTCTCAACGATTTGGAAGTTATTTATTTTTAATGGTTTTGGTTATATCAACTACATTTTGCTCTCAAATTTATTGTTACTTCATTGTAACCTTTTTACTTATTTTGACATCAATTCCTTTTTTTGCATAGAAGCTTTGTTATACTATTGAGTTCTTTAAAATTTAATTGATTTTTTGTTGTCATTTCCATTCTTTTTGTTTCAAAGGTGGAATAATGGATGAGAATCGTGGCTTTTATTTTCATTGTTTAAATTTGGTGGTTAATAATTAAAATAGTTTTTTCTTAAATTCTCTTTACATTTCATTTTTTGTGTTTTCCCATTATTTTTGTTGGAGCATTTACATGGATAGTTTCGAGTAGAAATCAATTTTTTAATTTCACTGCACTTGAAAGTAGATAGTGGCTTATCATCAATTGACTAGTAGGATGGATGAATCATGCCTTTTCCCTTTTTATCCTTTTCCACCCATGTATGATATTAGAAAGATGGTAGGAAAAAAAAAATGTTTCTTTTAAATAAATTTTTAAAAATCTTAAAAAAAAATTTCATACATTGGCTAGGCCCAATGAGTTAGGATTGGTGGTTTTTTTGCTCTCTGAATTCATATTATAAATTTGCATGAATAGAAAGGAAGATTAGAAGTAGGTTTGAAAATTGTTTGCTTCCTCCCAAAAATTTGCATGAATATAAATGAAGATTAGAAGTAGGTTTGAAAATTGTCTGCTTCCTCCCAATTCAGCTTGTCTATACTTTTTTGAATCTAAATATAGACGGTGTGATAAACAAATGGATATGTTTTTATGAAGGGACTACTTTTTGGGAAGTGAGGAGTGATTGCTATAATTAGGGATGTAGGGGAAATTTTTCTATTTATCAAACTAAGATGTAGTGTAATTCAGTATGCATGAATATTGGCAGGAAGAGGGTGGGGTGTCTTCTTTATGAATATTGGCAAGAATGGGGTGGGGTATCTTCTTTCCTTTCTTTCTGCTTTTGGCATGCTAGAAACTAACATCTCTAGATACTAGAGACAAGGAATATATCAATTTCAATCCAATTTGCATGAATTTTGTTGGAGCTTGAAGACATGGTTTGCATCATCAATATTTTTGAGTTGGGAAAGGTAGTTCAGGACACGAGAAAGCCAATCAAGTTATATTTGCTTTTAAAGTTTGGTTTTTGTTGATATAAGAAAAATAAATAATGAGAGTCTAAAAATATTGAGCTAGCCTGATTCTACCCTCATTCATCTACCCCTTAGATAAACTAATTTATAGTCTCATTGCATGATTTGGCTCTAATATATGCCAAATATTTCAAATATTTCTTGTGTTTGGGATGACCAAAGGGGCATAAAGTCTTGTTTTAATGGTTTGCCAATTCAATATTTCGTTACCTATTCTTTGGCATCAAGGCCACCATAGACTTGCTAAGAGTACATTGCATGTTCCGGCATGAACTTGAAGTTCCAATGACCTCCATGAAGATTCTCATGTGCCTCTTGAAGTACATTCCCAATCTCTTACCACACCACACACTTTAATACCTGGTTGAACAACAATCCATTGATCAGCTGGAAAGCCTTGGTTTCCCATGCTAACCTTTAGTGGTTTCTTGCTTGTAATTCAGGTATATTAAATGAGGTTCGATTAATACTTGACAGAAAATAGTGATCAACATTAATTAGAAAGATGCAACAATAAATATTGATAGAGGGAATCCATTCATATTTTTGCTCATCAGTTTCTAAACTTATTGAGTTTTGCAGACATTAGGCACCTATAAGAGGACTTAGGACTAAATGCTTTCATTTTCATTTGTGTAGAAAATTGTAACATTTAAGCAGGGTGGTTATACATGACTCTATGTACAATGAAAGTTCTAAAGATCTTTACTCTTTTAAAGAGGATTTTTTATCATATATGTTGAATGGTTAAGGAAATATTTGAACTTATAAATATTTAAATAATGCTGACAACATGTAAATTGTGTTTTCTTCATGGCCTAAAAGCACAATCAAAGCATCTCAGAATTTTGAAGTGAGAAAAATTCTTTTGTTATAAGGGTCATTTTCTAATGAAAGACAAAGTTGACTCTATCAATGATCAAATTCCTAAAACTATTCTAAAACTTTCTGGCAGGAACTTCGCTGCTCTGCAGCTCTTGTTATATTTATCAATTAATTGAGATTCAAAATATAGCATTTTGAATTTAAATTAATCAATAAGTATGATCAAATATGAATCTAGAATGATTGCTAGATTTTTTCAACTATAGGGACATCACACATGGGGTTGTAAAACGAGTCTTGCAAAAGGAATCATCTAAGAAAAAAATTAGCAAGTATTTTAGCAAGATTTAAAATATATTAATAAGAAAAATTAGATAAAGTTAGATGACCTTGCAAGAGAGTCCATTATTTATTTGTTCTGAGTGAATTTTTGCATTATAAATAATTAGATTTCATTGAGATATAAATTAATATTTGAAAATTCTATTATTAAACTTGCCATGTTGCCATCAAAACTAATGAATGTCTTTCTTGATTAATGTGAAGGTGAGAATAAGGTTCTAAATTTTTAATTGATTTAGATTTTAAGTAGTAGAATAGATTTATTTAGTGTTTGTAGTTAGAAATTTTGTATGTTTATATTGAAAAAATATATTATAATCTTTTATAGCAAAAAAAAAAATGTTTGAATATATTTAACAAAGATTAATAATTGGATAAATATTTTTTGTTTTCATAGAATCTACCATTTAATAATAAATAAATTATATTATTTATTTATGTAGAGGTGAGAAATATGTTTGTAAGAGTGTTTTGTTATTTGGACTCTTTGTTTGTAATGCAATATTTTGACTTTGTGTTTATGTATTTATGTAAAAAA
The DNA here is from genome assembly GCA_007258455.2 of Sequoia sempervirens. Classification (NCBI taxonomy): domain Eukaryota; kingdom Viridiplantae; phylum Streptophyta; class Pinopsida; order Cupressales; family Cupressaceae; genus Sequoia; species Sequoia sempervirens. Next base: position 10,336 of record VDFB02133261.1, on the reverse strand, counting down.
ATTGGAATTCAAAATGAAATAGAGTTTAAACTATGTTATTATTTGGAAGTGATCTAAATTTAGTTTTTAATCTTTTCATTCTCAGTTATAGGTTGAGACATTTAGGGTTTCCTATTTTTGAAACAAGACTTCAAAAGTGGCCTTGACTCCTATTTTATGAATTCTACTTTAATTATGACTCAAACTAATTTGATCCCATTACAAATTATTCTCAACAATCGATATACAAAATATTCAAATTTGAATGTGAAGTTTTGAATATAAAAAATGCCCAAACCATTTAAATGATTTGATCGATACATGATGCAAGCATATTGTTTGACCATAGATAACATTCTATCAAAATATTCATACACAAGAATAGATACATACGAATTCTACATTTCATTTGATGAACATTTCCTTATATTCTAATATCATTAAATTAGTGAATAAGGTTTGATTCTAATCAGTATAAGCCATAAATTTTTCCACTTGATAACAAGTCATTATAGTCCTTGTAAGTACTATCAATTTTAGTAACAACTAGGTGAATATGTTTTTGAAGAAACAAGACACAAAGTTTTAGACCATTATTCTAGTACTAGGTCATGAAAAGGTTTTGGGCTGCAAATAAAAGATCCAAAGTGTTCATTTAGTTTTCATCTTTGGTGAACTACAATTCATTTAATAAGATGTAAAAAAATTATTTACTATAAAAATAATAAATTTCATTATTTAATCATTAAGTGTACATCACAAAAGAATACTTCACATCTCATACAAAAATCTTAATATATATTCCTATTTATCAATTTTAACATGTAAAAAATCATTTAAATTCAATTCAAATTAATTATTACTTTCATTACTTTATTTTATTAATTGCCCATATATTAAATAAAAAATGATTATTCTCCTCTTTAACTTTATTTCTATTCATTATGATATAATTTAATTAATATTTTTAATATTCAGTTTATATTTTTTTAATAATATTTGTAACTCTTAAAATTCATGATCTATATACTTTTTCGAGTGGAAATGTTTTTTAGTTTTTGAACATTTTTATCTCACAATTAAAATTATTGAACTTCTCGCAACATAACCTCATAATCCTTAGAGAACTTTTTTCCAATTAAAATATAAAACATAATAGAAATATTCCTGAATTGTCTCGTGAAAATTGTTGAGGTTAAAAATGGGTTCCAATCAAATATGGTAGGTAATGCGGGCGTTCCTTTACAAAACAACTTTATCACCACCAACAATGAATATTTTAGTTTTTCGGGAGTTAATTTTCAAAGCACGACTTTATTTCCAACGAATATTTCGTTCTTCAATCACCACGGACGAGGTTGTTTTTTCAATCTTATCTCCACCGTAGAGATTGCTCTTCAATCTGTATTCAAAAGGTTCTTCAACATTATCATCATTGGAGAGGTTGTTCTTCAATCTTATCACCGCTCAACAGATGATTAGATTTAGATGATTATGTTTGAGACATTTCATGAACCGTAATCGATCATAGATCTACAACTCTAATTACGCCGTAAGGCGTTCACTGCAGCGGCATTTCATCCATGTACATGAAAACTCCGAATGCCATTTTTTAAGTGTAGAGGAAAACGGTGGAGGTGGGAGGATGTGGTTAAAGACAGTCAATTAATTGATTTTTTTGTGTTGAATCCTCCGTTGAGTGCATGGTATGAACGATTTGTTTGAACCTGCCACCTCTTGCGATACGCGGCTGTTTATGAACCTGCAACGTAGAAGAGCCATGCAAGACATGTCGGTGTCACATATCCGCTGAGGCTCTTCGTCTCCTGTTATGGTTAAAGATGTTGTGGACAATGGTGAATCGAATGAGGGAACTTTGAAGATTCTGAATGGGATGTTGTGGAAGCTGCGAGTGATAACAAATTCAATGAGAAAACTGAAAACCCCTCTGAAATGAAAACTGCAACTCGAATTAATATCTATATCTAACCGTGGCCAGGGGATTTTAATGTGGCATTTTGTTTCATTCCAGAGAGTTCTGTTGTCATCGGTGAAAGGAAGGCATTCTGTCAAGCAGTCTCCGTGCCCCTTTTGCATGTTTCTCGATTTTCACGGAGGGAGAATGCTGGAGACCACGTTTCATTGAGCTTTTCGGGAAAACAGTCCACGCACCTTGTTTATGACCACATTTTCTTCTGCATAATTATTTTCCAGGGTAGATGCAAGTTGAAGGGAGGGGACGTTGATTCCCATATTCGAAAGCTTTCATTTTGGTGTAGGGAGAGAGAATGCTGGGAAAGGGCGTATAATCTGACTTTAAATCTGCATAATTCAATTTGTGCAAAATATTGAGGTAAGTGTTTTTTCCCGACAATATTTACTTGTGCCATTAACGCCCGTGAATATTGCTGTGTGTGTAATAATATTGGAAATCAAAAAGTCATCTGTTGTTCCTTTATCTGCAAGTGTTTGAAAAAAAAAAAATTAATCCAAAATTTGATATAACTTTAAAGATTATAATGTGGTTGGGTGAGCAGTTTTAAGTCTGATGAATTATCAGTTTTAAAAATAAGCAAGCTTAATTTCTTAATTACAGTGTGGCTGAGTGAGCAGTTTTAAGTCAGATGAATTATTTAAGGCTCGAATATAGCAGACCAAAGAGCTTTCGTATCCTGGCTTATCATGGTTTTTAAATCTTAAAAAACCTAGTTATATTTGTAGTGTCCACCATTGGTGGATTCGAGAGCTTTATACCCCAGATTCTTTAAGGCTTTTCCTTTTATAAACTAATGAGAGTAAGTCACCAGATTTACCTGAAAACTATTCCCACATTCCTTTAGTGTAAGGCAATGAAAAATAATAATAATAATAGTAGGGTATGAACACGTTAATGAAGTCTTTATTTATTCCTTTGTTGTTGGTGAGAAAAAAATAATATAAAGTAAAATCATTTATGCCTATTCAAAATTACTAATTGTGAATTAATATCAAACTCAATAATAGAACAGTAAGAAAAGAAAACTAAATTTATGCCTGACTTCAATGAAAAGCAAAGGAGAATATAAATACCTCTTTCATTAAAACTGAAATTCAAAGTGCTAAATCTTCAGGTGGGCTTGACTATCTTTCATGAAAATTGTTTTTGATATAGCAACGTTTGTTCCTTTTAAAAATAGAAGATGGAATTTGAAAACCACTTGTTTATGTTTAGTGATTTTTCATTGATCTCATATGATTTTAAAATATTTTTTACTGATCTATAAAAACACTCTTTGCTATTATTGGAAAAATAACAGCATCTGATAAAGATCTCACATTGTCATTATAGGCAATGTTTAGGGTTGTGCTTAACCAACACCCAATTTATTTTATTTTTTCTCTTTAAAATAAGGGGAATTTTTACCATACTTGCAGTTGCTTCTCTTACACAAGGATCGTGACTGCCTAAGGGCAGCGGTCCCAAATTTTCCAGTGTTTTTCAATTTCTTATGGTTCTTTTAAAATGCTCCTCTGCAAAATTTACAATCAGTGTTTCTTGACGAAGAACATGACTAGCTAAGAGGATTGAGGTCAAATAATTAAAAATATCTCAAGACCTTGCAAAAACAGTCATCTTAATTGCATAAATTTTGATAAACAGTGGAATCTTAGGAAAAGATTATGAAGTTATGAATAGCTAAGAGCATTAATTTCAAGTAATCTCAATGCTTATTAGGGATCTTTCAAGATATTGCTTTTGTAAAATAGTTTTGTTAAAATGTATTCTAATGAAGAGGTTGAGAAACATGGGTCATGACTGGATAAGAGTGCTGATTTCAACTTACTCTTACACTTTTTAAAATACTCCTTGCTCATGCAAAAAAAAATTCTCTATCGGTTAGAGCGCCCTATAAATCTATATGGCAAGTGAGGGTGAAGGGTCTTATTCCCTCCGGCGGAATAGCCCTCCCATACAACCATAACCACCGATCCACACAATACCAAAAGGATGGGATCCCCACACTTATTGCAGGTGAGAATACAATTGCTCCTAAAATTGCTAAATTTTTGATATAGATGTATTGGTTCATTTATTTTCATGATATGTTAATGGATTTGCTAATTACTTTTTCTCTGCTTGGTTTATAGGTTGGAAATTCTGGGTTCCAATCACAGTTTTAAATTTCTGGTAATTTCTGAGACAATTAGCTTTCTTCCTCTGTTTTCATATATTAGCTTGGAATTACTTTTATAAATTATAGAGCATATTGATGAATATGGACAACGGTCATAATTGATAACAATTTGATTCATAGTGTATTCAACTAATAAATTGACAAGCCTTAAAATGGAAAAAGACTAATGTTTCATTTTACCCTTTGCAAAGTTGTACCTCTACACATTAGAGCAACATTCATGTCCACTTCCTCAATTTTTTGGAATTTCTACCTATCAACTGCCATGGTAAAGCCTGAAAAGCGACTCATTGGCTATCGAGCCCAAGATATCATGACTAACTCTTGTGCAATAAAGATATCTTACAATGTTAATTATATAGATTTTATATTGAAATGTACTTTAATCAATTATACGTCAACAACTCTAATCTTAGATCTATAGTCTAATTGAAGCAGTGTAGGATTAAACTTCTAGTTTGGTTGTAAATTTGAGGTGTTTGGAACTCTGGTACTTACAAGAAAATTTTATTTTTACATGCATTTACAAAGAAGATTTGTTGGTGTTGTGGAATATGTTAGACCTAGTTAAGATAAGGTGTGGAAGTATACTAACTTCTCCCTTGTTGCTTGTTGAGTTGATAAATTCAACAATTTAATAAAAAGTTAGAAAATACAATAAATAGTGTGTACAACCAATGTGTAAATCAATAAAAATTATGTAGTACAAATATGTTGAGTGCTTGAAGCAATGATGTAATGGAGCAAAGAGTGCCTAAATTATAGATCTGGAGAAAGAACTATAGTTTTGGAATTTGTTGATCTAAGAGAAAATGTAACCAATATGGTCGATGTAAAATATCATTTATCCTCACCCATGAGAATATTCCAAAGAATATTCTCTCTCCTCCAATCAACTAACTTCGCTTCTTGAGCAAGCTAAACCTTTAACCTTTTGAACAAGTCGCCTTTAACCTATGTGAGTAGGTCAAAAGTGTGTTTGTTTGAGGAAAATTTGAGCCCTTGATTAAAATCCATCATGCATTCTCATCTGTTGATGAGAATCCATGAGCCATGCCTTTTCTTCCTTCCATCCTTGACCGTTTATTGATCTTTTCGATCTCAACCCTCCATTTCTCATTTTATCTCCTATAAATAAAACACTATTTTGAGACAAATGGACCCATCTTTCAATTCCAAATTAATGCTATTGAATTCACTCAGATTCACACTCTCAATTTACTCAATTTTAGCTTAATTTAGTTCATTTTAGTTGCATAATAGCTTAAGACATCCATTAATGGCTTCCATGCATCCATCTTAGTTTGTTTATAAATTAGGGTTTCCATTTTTTAGCTTAGAATTAGCTTAGATTAGCTTAGCAATTACATAATTAGATCAATTTTAGCAAAAAATCATGATTATTTAGCTTGCATCATGTTTAATTTAGCATAATTTAGGTTTTCATCAATTTATCACAATGGTTTCATCGATTATATTCCATAGAATTGATTGAAACAAGCTCACTAATCATGGGATTGGAACAGGGTCGTTGTTCCACATCAACATGACACCAATTCCAAAACATGATAAGTTTTAGATGGGTTAGAGTAGGAATTTAACTATTTTCGTAGTTTGTAACTTTCAGTTTCAATAAATGCTTAGTTTAACTTTCAATTTGAATGATCTTGTTTTTGATTGAGGTGTAGTGGTTAAGTTATGCTTTGATTCATCATGGATCAAGCGTAATCGACCCACATTGATGATCCTTAGTCCACACCAGTACCCATTACAAAACAACCATAGAGCCAAAAAAGGGGCTCACAAGGAGTGAGATGCCCAACAAAATTAAAACATAAACTTAAACTTAAATAGTATGACCAACAAAGGAAACAAAGAAAACACGCAAAATATAGGCCAACACAAGACACCAGACACCTATAGGTCTCCCAACAAATTGATACCACTAATAGTATTCCATTCTTAAGATAGGAATTGGAGCTTCTCTTCAAAAGTCAAGGGCCTTTCTGAATGGCTAGATTATCCATCATGGCATCCTAAGTTGAAGTTTCAACCATTTTACCTTTCTTCTGCATGTGAATATCATCATTGCCATCATCAACCACATTTTTACCCTGGTTCTTCCTTAATTCCTGTTGAAACATTTGAATGGTGAGGGAAGTGTTCTTCATAGTCTCTTTGATGTTTTTAGTGATTACCCTCAGACATTTAGTTATTTTCTCCTAATTCTTATGAAGAGCATCAATCTCCATTTGCAAATTCCTTTTATCATCCTTCATACCAATAATGGCTATAAACTCTTTCAACTCCTTTTTCCCAAATGTCCCACTCCTCAAAAGACTTGGCCAGAGAGGTAATCAGATCCCAATGTGCTTTGTCCTCCACCTCACCCATCCATGGGAACTGTTGCTGCAAAACTTTACTTTCCAGCGTCTGGATTCTCTCTTTGGCCATAACTAGCTAGTCCAGTAGCCACTTCACAATATCATTCTAGACACTAATTTTCTCCAATATTTTATTAATTTTTTTCTAGAGGAAGTCACTAGAAGTGCTAAAGTTAAAACCCACCCTAAGTTTGGCATGGGTCCCTTTCAAATTAATGCAGAGGTTAGGGGAATTTCGGAGGCTAAGGTTTAAAATAGGGGGCATGGTAGGGACATTAGAGACCTTCATGTGGGCAAGGGAGTTCCTAGGAGAGTTGACAAGGGTGGGGTTCCATCACACATCTTCATCTTAGTTTTCCAATTCATCCAAGCCAAAAGTAATAGGCATGGATTCCAAAAGGGGAATACAATTGATGGGGTTGGGGGTGGAATCCTCAATAGCAAGGACCTTAGCATGGACCTAGGAACTGCACCAAATGGTAGGGGGTTTCATCAATGGTAATGGAGGGGCTAGGGTCCGTGACGGGTTCAATGGGGTCCTAAATAAGCGAAGTGTTCTTTTTCAAAGTGGAAGGGGAGGGTAAAAAAATCCCATGGTACTTGTAGAGATGATAAATAAGACCCTGCTGAATGGGTACATTCTTGTTTTCACCTTAAATATTTTTGGCAATTTTCTCAAGCAAGGATAAAATCCAAAATGGGAAATTCATTTTAACATTATACCAGAGGTGATTAAGCATTGGAAACAAATGAGCATGAAAGCGACATAACCTCCCCTCGAGCATAACATACTTCATGAGTACCTCAACAACTTTTCTCCAAATGCTAGGCATTTCCACATGATTAAATCCATTCTATAGTTGATTCACCTTCTCATCATCTTTCAAAAATTATTCCATATCCTTTTCATAATGGACTTTGGATTTACGAGGGATGGACACTCCCTCCAAAGATAGTCGTGTCACCTCTGTAATTAACTCGATAGTCGCTGTGAATGAGGTCCCCCCAATATTGATAGTGTCATACACCAAGGAGGTAATGAACACCATCATAATATTGAGGTCATGCCCCTACATACCTTCCACAAATGAGGCTAGCTTGCCCCACTGTAGGATGGTCCATACTTGTATTTTTTCCAAATGTCGCAACTAGTAGGCTCTTGTTAAACCAAATCACATCCCATTGCAAAAGAACTCAAACTTCACAATAGGGTCACACATATTTTAGAAATGACTAGATAAAACCTAGAGCTACTAGTTAAAGTGTTTATAAAAAGGTGGCATGGAAGGGTTAATTTTCCATAAATGAAAAGTGTGGAAAATATCAATGAGAACTAACATCATATCTAGCTCAATCTCCAATTGGTAGTTCTTTAGCATCATGGTAAATTAAATCTAGCACATGACTAGGGATATTGAGGATATTAGATCCCATAATGCTAAATTTGGTGTGAAGGCACCAAGATTTGCTAGTGCCTTGATAACTTTATTACCATTTTGAAACATGTGAGTAGTACTACAAACTCTCAATATTAGAAATACTAAGAAACAAATTTATGCTCTATTAGGGATCTTTCAAGATAATGCTTTTGTAAAATAGCTCTTTATTAAATGCATTCTAATCAAGAGGTTGAGAGATATAGTCATGACCGATAAGAGAACCTGATTTCAACTTACTCTTTTACACTTTTTAAAATACTCCTTGCTAATGCAAAAAAAAAATCTCTATTGGTCAGAGCACCCTATAAATCTATATGGTAAGTGAGGGTGAAGGGTCTTATTCCCTCTGATAGAATAGCCCTCCCATCCAACCATAACCACTGATCCACACAATACCAAAAGGATGGGATCCCTACACTTAATGCAGGTGAGAATACAATTGCTCCTAAAATTGCTAAATTTTTGATATAGATATATTGGTTCATTTGTTTTCACAATATGTTACTGTATTTGCTAATTACTTTTTCTCTGCTTAGTTTATAAGTTGGAAATTCTAGGTTCCAATCACAGTTTTAAATTTCTGGTAGTTTCTGATACAGTTAGCTTTCTTACTTTGTTTTCCTATATTAGCTTGAAATTACTTTTATAGATTATAGAGCATATTGATGAATATGGACAACAGTCATAATTGATAGTAATTTGATTCATAGTGTATTCAACTAATAAATTGACAAGCCATGAAATGGAAAAAGACTAATGTTTCATTTTACCCTTTGCAAGGTTGTACCTCTACACACTAGAGCAGCATTCATGTCCACTTGCTCAATTTTTTGGAATTTCTACCTATCAATTGCCATGGTAAAGCCTGAAAAGTGACTCATTGGCTATTGAGCCCAAGATATCAAGACTAACTCTTGTGTAATAAAGATATCTTATGACATTAATTATATAGATTTTATATAAAGATAGATAAACTAGTCTTAGATCTAAGTGATTATGCTATGATAAATTTCATGTACTTTAATCAATTATACATCTAGAACTCTAATCTTAGATCTGTAGTCTAATTGAAGTAGTGTAGGATTAAACTTCTACTTTGGTTATAAATTTGAGGTGTTTGGAACTCTGGTACTTACAAGAAACTTTTATTTTTATATGTATTTACAAAGAAGATTTGTTGGTGTTGAGGAATATGTTAGACCTAGCTAAGATAAGGTGTGGAAGTATACTAACTTCTCCCTTGTTGCTTGTTGAGTCGATAAATTCAACAATTTAATAAAAAGTTAGAAAATACAATAAATAGTGTGTACAACCAATGTGTAAATCAATAACAATTATGTAGTACAAATATGTTAAGTGCTTGAAGCAGTGATGCAATGGAGAAAAGAGTGCCTAAATTATAGATCTAGAGAAAGAACTATAGTTTTGGAATTTGTTGTTCTAAGAGCAAATGTAACTAATATGGTTGATGCAAAATATCTTTTATCCTCACCCATGAGAATATTCCAAAGAATATTCTCTCTCCTCTAGTCAACTCACTTGGCTTCTTGAGCAAGCTAAACCTTTAACCTTTTGAACAAGTCACCTTTAACCTGTGTGAGTAGGTCAAAAGTGTGTTTTTTTGGGGAAAATTTGATCCCTTGATTAAAATACATCATGCATTCTCATCCGTTGATGAGAATCCATGAGCCATGCCTCTTCTTCCTTCCATCCTTGACCGTTGATTGATCTTTTCGATCTCAACCCTCCATTTCTCATTTGCTCTCCTATAAATATGACACTATTTTGAGACAAATGGATCCATCTTTCAATTGAAAAGTCATGCTATTGAATTCACTCACACTCACACTCTCAATTTACTCACTTTTAGCTTAATTTAGTTCATTTTAGTTTCATAATAGCTTAAGACATGCACTAATGGCTTCCATGCATCCATCTTAGTTTGTCTATAAATTAGGGTTTCCATCTTTTAGCTTAGAATTAGCTTAGATTAGCTTAGCAATTACATAATTAGATCAATTTTAGCATAGAATCATGTTAATTTAGCTTGCATCATGTTTAATTTAGCATAATTCAGGTTTTCATCAATTTATCACAATGGTTTCATCGATTATCTTCCATAGAATCGATTGAAACAAGATCACTAATCACAGGATTGGGAAAGGGTCGCTCCACATCAACATGACAACAATTCCAAAACATGATAAGTTTCAAATGGGTTAGAGTAGGAATTTAATTGTTTTTGTATAGTTTGTAACTTTTAGTTTCAATTAAGTGCTTAGTTTAACTTTTCAATTTGAATGATCTTGTTTTGTAGATTGAGGTTTAGTGGATAAATTGTGCTTCAATCCATCATGGA
>VDFB02133260.1:0-28458 GCA_007258455.2 Sequoia sempervirens | reverse complement strand
TCCTTGTTTCTTTTCTCTCCTCTCCACTTTTTCTCTCAACTGCTACAGTGACAATAACCCAGGTAATTTTTCAAATTACCTTTTTAACCCCCCCTCTCCAAAAATGTATTTTTTACCTTTTATTTAACTTTTTATTCCCCTAATTAATCCCCAACTTCCCGAGGCTGCCATTCGCAAACCGTACGTCCAATCCACTCCGTTCAAAAGGAAAACTTGCTTAATTTTTTGCCCTCTCTCCAATGGTCTCATCCATTTCCTTCTATCGAGACGTCGTCTGGGGCCCCTCATTTCTTCCCCAATCGCCCTCTCGAGGGGGCATACCCTACCACTTCCTTCCATCTATTTCAAACCAGGCACTAGGGCATCCCCTTTCTTCTTCGTCAAGCCGGGGCATCAATCCTCATTCCTTTCTTCATCTTTGACATTCACTTTTCTTCGAAACATTGTTATTTCAACAATATTTCGAAGAGGGGCAAAATGTAGACGTCTAAATTTAATCACTTCCATATGATTAAATTTGTTGCCTTTACGTCTATCATATTAATATTAATTTATTTATTAAATTAATATTTCACCCTTTGTCTCATACCAATAAAGTATTTAATTTAATAATTAATACTTTGTCTTTTACCTTATTCCTCTCTAAATTAAATAAATACACTAATTTATTTAATCTAGTCATTCTTCCTCTTTTTGATTTAAAAATCAATTTAAAAATTCCTCACTTTCTCTCTCCTTGTCACATCCTCCTACATTTGCCACTTGCCTCTAATCTTCTGTTAATTAGCCTAATCCAATATTTGCACAACCTTAACCAAAATCATTAGCTAAATTTAGCACCACTTTTTGGTCAATTCTTCCATTTTTCCTTTTTGATATTGACCCCCTTTCCTATGTGAATTTTTAATTCACATTTATTTGCTCTAGATTCCTCTCCTTTAAATGTGAATTTTTAATTCACATTCCATTCTCCCAAGGCTTCTAGAACCTTGGACTTGTCACAATCTCCACATGTGACCAAGTCCACCTTTTTGGAGCCCACCTTTTACCCTCTAGATCATCCTAGGAATGTGAATTTTTAATTCACATTTATATCCCCAACCACCTTTCCTTTTCCCATGTAGATTTTTGAGGAATTCTAAAATTCCTCAAATGTCCCTTTCACTCCCACTTGGGGACAAGAAATCCCTTTTTGTGGAAATCCTCTCATCCCCAAGGTGCATGTCCTTTTCCACCTCATGTACCTTTTTGACAACTCATCTCCACCTCATATCCTCTTGTCCACTTCACCCTCCACATGTCAAGATGTGAGGGCTTGTGGGTTCTCAACCCACCATAGCCCTTCATCTTGACCTTGTTGGATCAATCTTGACCCTTGAATTCTCTAGAGAATTCAAAATCTCCTATAAATACCCCCTTCTCAAGGGCATTTCCAACACTTTGCATTTTGATAACTACATGCTGTCCATTTGAATCCTCAAGCCTTTTCAATCATTTAGCCATCTTTGTTCATCATCTTGCATATTGAATCTTGCATTTAGACATTCAAGCAATCATCTAAGGAGCACACAACCAATCCAAGCAAGGGCCAATCAAAGAGGTATCAACAACAAGGAGGTAAAAAAGTGTTTGTGTTTTTTATTTGCATTCCTTTTAGGGATATCACTCTTCCTTGAGGTGTCCTTGGTATTTTTGTTATTCATGTTTCTTAGTTGTCCTACACATTTAGAAGCATTAGGAATTCCAAGGTACAGCTTTAAAGATGGATTTTAAAAAATGTATGACTGACTTGGAAGAGAAAGTTCAAGAAACTAATAGAAATATGGAGAATATATTAAAGATTAGCGATTTCTTTATAAAAATATTATTGAGGGGATTAGGATTCTTACAAAGAATCTCGAATAACTGAGAGAGGAGCAAATTACTAATGGGATACCTAAGGAGAGTAGAAATAAAGAGCAATCAAATAAAGATAAAGGGAAGAAATAGGTGCAAACTGAATCAAAGGGGCCAAGCTCGAGGACAAGGGGATCAAAAATAAATCTTTCAAGGAGGAAAAGAATGAGTTATTTAAATTGGTTAATCTTCATTAAAACTTCTACAACTAGGAGCTAGAAGTGGAAAATACTCTAAAGAATATGAAATAGTCCTATAGCTATATTTTTCTTTTAGTTTGTTGTTGGTAAGCTACTATTTAGCCGTGTTTTATTCTTGTGGAAGCATTTTGTTTGTAAGAGTTTCAAGTCCCTCCGAAACCTATTTTTTATATTAATCAAAAAGCTATAACAATGATAAAGATATAAAAAATATTAAAAAAAACACAACGAGAAGCCTTAACAACATGTTCTTAATATTACATCAAAGTGAATGTAAAGCTAGGAAAACCACTTTAGGCTACTTGTATTTTCAATTTGACTATTCCACTCTGTAGATCAAATCATTGATATTGAATATGGCCACCAATATCCTAAATTACTAGTTATAAATGTGTCTCCAAAAAATATTTGATTATGGTAATTATCTCATCATTATGGAATTACAAGTAGAATTACCTAGAACTAGTAAATTCAATATATTTTTATTTCATCAAGTTATAACTTAAAGAATTATGAAATAATTTACTACTTAATCCTCTATGGAGAGTGTTATAACTCAATCTATACAAATTTTAACAACATTTTATCATAGTACTAACCCTTAAGAAATAAAATAAGAGAAGAGAAAGAGAAGAATAGAAACATCCACAAAATAGAGTGACATTGGTAATACCCTACGAAAACCTTTCAAAGGGAAAAAACCATCCTCAAAAGCTTCAAAACCAATGTATTATTACAAACTATGGGTTACAATAAATACCATCAATCTAGCTAAGATTCTATAGGATATCAACACTTTGAACTTGGAGAAAATTTGATATCATAGCCTTGCATAAAACTAGACATAGTATCTCCATCCCAAGAATTGTATATACAAATCATGGAAACACAAGAACTCAAGAATGGTTTTCCAAAATGGTGGGATTAAAACAATGAGCCAAAAACTAATAAGTGTTTTTCACATTCAACCCATGCACCCCACCTCCAAGCATAACTCCTAGAAAATAATGTAACTCCTAATTGACATATTTGACTTCCAAGACCACACAAATTCAAAGTAACTCCCAAGTACTCCATTTAGGCGTATGTATTACCTCTTATTCAATCTATAAATATTTGATCAAAGATTCTACTCATATTGTCCACCTAGTAACCCATTTATAATGGCTTCTTACAACCATCATAAGACCAATGACACATGGTAGATAGTGTAAACTATGGAATCTCAAGATTCAATCCAAGTGGGATGCCCTTTACCATGCGGGAACATTAGTTACAATATTATTTGTAAAAACCTAAAATTGATCATTAAATTTGATCAATTTATATCTAATTCATCCTATTTATGACCTCTATATTAATTAAATAGTATCTTTATTATTTAATTACTATTTGATCATCTTGGCCTTCATCTTAAATCATTTATGCCTATTTTCCTAAGTTCTAACCCAAGGTAAATAATTAAATTTATTTATTTATCTATCAATACCCCCATTCCCTTTCTTCCAAAAAATAAATAAATGTTTTTACTTAGTTAATTTCCCTCACATGTCGTATCCTCCATCACTTTTTTTAGCCCTCTAATCCTCTCATAATCCCTCTATTAATCATGTGTACATACTTAATATTTGATTGAATGGGATTTGAATTATCCCTTTCCTCACAACCACCTTTATCCTTCCACCTTAGGGTTATGATCCATCCATGTTTAGTATGAGACTCATCGAATGCAATAATTTATGAATGTCACCTTGTATTTCTCCACACCTTGTTTTGGAAGGATCTTGGTATGTATAGAATGTTGTTATCACGACAATTGGCTATGTTAGCTTCAATTTATTTAATAATTTTAATAATGTTTATGAATGTATTAATCTTGGATCATATCCTACACATATAGGTGGAAAGGATCCCATTATTGATTTTAGCCCATGTTTATGTTGATTGGTAATGGGCATAACATGTTGTAACACTTTCTCCATTTTTGGCTATGTGGTTATTGATAAAAGGAACTTATAGCACATTTATGTTTGGTCTTAATATTAATATACTTTTTTAGAGAACATTCAAATTGGCATCATTAGATTATGTGTTAGATTGTCTCCCTAGTTTTTGGATGTGTACGAGGATCTATATTTTTGTTCTCCTCATGGTAGGAGGGAAAGTAGGGTGCATTGGGACCATTTACCTTTGTCCATCATGTCCTTGGACTCATATTGGAGTTCCTTGTAGGCCTCCCATTCTATGGAAAGTGTCTCCTTCATTTTCTTGTGTGTTGGGGATTGGGTGTGGTTGTCTCTCTTGGTCTCTTAGTTGTTTGTGGCTATTTGGGAATTCTTTTTGTTGTAATATTATTTTCGTGTCTTAGGAATTGCCCTTGGGTATGAGACCTAGAAATAGTCATTCATTCAATATCTAGTTAGACTATAATTTAGGAAACAAGACTATAGTTCAAAAATAGGACTATAGCATAGTTTCTAGACTCCGACACATTTTTGGGACACTTGAGTAATTACACTAGTGTCCTTTGTAGGTGCTAGTGCCTTGTCTTGGTGTTGTTTTCTAGCACACTATAGTCCTCAATTTCATAGGACAATGATAATTTTTGGCTTTTTTTAGGGAAGATTTGTATATAAAAGTTTTTCCCCTTGGCCTTATTGGTATTTCAATATCAACATTGGGTTGATAGGTGTATTGGAGTGAAAATTATTTTATCCTTTGCATTCAAAAGCATATTTTTTTTTCATGAGAATGACCTATTCAATTGATTGAGGGCTTGTACCTTCTAGTTAAGAAACCTATTGTGGAGGTTTGTCCCTTGTGTTTAGATGTTGTTTGAGCTTTTCTAAAGTTGATTGGAGGTAGTTTTCACCTTCATCCTACTCCTTGTTTGAGAATTTTGTGTTCATGTCATCTAGTTGAGATGTGATATGTACTAGTTGTTCTACTACTTGTATATGTTTCCTTTGGTGTTTCGAGTTGATGTTTCAAGTGTCATCAATTGTGTTATAGTGTGAATTAAAGGTAGATGATTCTCTCATGCTACTATGGTGCTATGTTTGTGGGAGAACACAATCATGGGTTAGAACTTGATCATCTTTATGCTATGGTTTCAATCTCTTGTGGGGTCATCAAGGTGGCTTTATAATATCATTTGTTAGTCTTCTGCTCTACCACTTTTACTTAAAAAAAACTAACTCAAGAGTCTCATACCAATCCTAAGAGTCTCATACCCATACTGAGAGTCTTAAATGAGAAGTGACAAAAGCACCCCCACTAGGAGGAAAATACATAATAGTATTGAGCTACTCTCTAACTTGTGTAAGGGAGGGCTGTCAAATGAACCAATATCTCAATGTAGTGAAGCAGTCAAACCTCTTTACTATGGAGGAAACAAGAAGGGACTTTGACTATGTGAATAAAGTTCCTTTGTCTTGGAGTAGGTGACAACATCCCCTAGGGTAGATTTCTTGGAGTAATTTTTCTCATTGTTTATGGCACACTACATAAGTGGTTGAACAAGTCAGGGAGATACTAAAATTACAAGGCCACTTTTTACCTTGCACTTAGATATGAAAGTAAAGGTGAGCACATATATTTTCATCAAGATAAAAGAAAATGTCAATAATTTACACATTGGAAATAATATTATTTCTTGATTTTGATAACTAAAAAATAAGATAAGTTCTAAAATAATTCCAAGTTTTTCCAATGTAAAACAATCATTGAGTTAAATTCCTTAATAGATAGATTCTCCAAGAAAAAGGTCGAGGATGAAAGGGAAACAAAAGACAATGAGTCCAAATCTAGGCACTTAGGGTCAAAGGGTAGGTCCACAAAATATGTTTGAATGTCTCAAGTATATTATTGGTTGGACATCATGCATGAGCAATGTCAATGTGTAAGAGACTTTCCACAAAGGGAATCCCTTGAAAGATGAGATATCAAGGAAAATAAATAATTTTAAGTTCTAGTATAGACTACCAAATCTATTAATGCTAGCAAAGTTGAGTATGAGGGAAGGAATAAAGGCCCTAACAGTAATGAAGTTTATAAAGAATTGGAAAATAAGGACTAAGAATCTTATAAACTAATCCCAATATATAGTTTATAAAAGCAAGTAAGAGGTGGTTAGTACTCCAACTTATAAAGCATAACATCAAGAAGAGCCCCCATAGCACAAGATAAAAGGCAAGTTTGCATTAGAGAGTTTTTGGAATTTTTGTTGAAGCACCAACAAGGTGTCCAATATTTAGATGAGAGAAAATATTTAATAGTGTGGATACCTTTATGGAAAAGTCAAAGAGCTTTGATGCTAGGTGCATTTATGCTAGAGGAAAGTAGTCTAGCTATTAACAATAGAGGATCACCAAAGATTGTGATCATTGAAAGAAAGATTCATCTTGAAATATTCCTTGACATGCTTAAGCAAAGGCTTAATTAGGGGAGAGGATCCGGTAGTTGAGCACCCTAACTTTTCCCTTTTCAAAATCCTACGTCGAAATTTCAAAAAATTCTCAATTTTTTACAACAACTTGCTTGACAACGACCTTGCTTATAACTAAGGTTTTAGGGACACATAGTCAAATATGATGCCACATCAACATGCTTTTTGTCGAGGTGTCCAAAAGGTCCCAAAAAAAGTGAGACTGATACTTGTGCACTAAATCATGTTTTATTGGTGCGTTGATGTGGCATCACTTGATTTGTCACTTTTTAGATATAAGGAATACATATTATTCAATTATTGGTAGTTATCATCAACACTAACAACTTTAAAGTCACAACTATTGATTAAATATTGTTAAAAATTTTGGGCATTAAATTAACAAATGCTATAACAACTATTGAAACATGCTCAACTACTGGATCCTTTCCCCTACCTCAAATGTCTTGTAGCTATTTTGAACAATAAAAGAGACCTTAATTTTAAACAAACGAATTGCAAATGAGAAATATGGAGACCAATTATTTGAAAACCTTTGTTCATAAACTGGACTTGGCAAAATACCTTAGTTATTTCTTCCTTCAACTTGATCAATGGTTTGAGAGATATCTATTCCATTGAATCCACTCAAAGTAGAATCACAACCTCATCCCTTAAACACTTCGAACATTTATAATCCACAAAAAATAAACTTTGAAAAACTCTTTATCAACTATTCAATTTCAACAATAAACTAAAAACCATTTAACCTTATTACTTTATTTTATTATAATACAAATTAATAATTTCACATTATTTTATTTAAAAAATTAATTATCAACTATAAAATTAAAGTGTGTTTTTGGGTAGATTCTTTCCTCACCTTTATTTTGATTTTTGTGCAAAAGATACCAATTATTGTATCTTGAAAGCCATTCCACATGTTTTTATTCGTATAATTTGTCATTATTTCTAGATAATACCCTTCAATTCAAACAAAATATTCTTATAAATTAAAACAGCCACTATTGAAAATGACCAAAAACTTTGTTTGTCTTGTTTTCATTGAAAGGCGTGAGAGGCATATGAAGCATCTTATATTGTAAGATAATCTCCTAGCTTATTTGCACATGAGATTACAATTAAGACTTATAATATATTATTTATTATATGGAAATGTATTAGGTAGTTGTGATCTTTGGACTTTGAAAATATATTATATTTGAGTTTTCTTAAAGATCTCAAATAAAGTCATTTGATTATAACATCAAAATTACAATTGATATAAAAATTAATAAAATACTCTATAATACATTAATAATGATAACAATTTGAATCTAAAATACAATAAAAGTTTAATAATTGTAGTTGGTAATACATCCATTTCCTATGTTGCTAAAAGTTGGGACATGGCATATGAACCATCTTATATTGCATTATAATCTCCCTAATTTTTATTTGCACATGGGATTACATTTAAGATTTATAGTATTATTTATTATATGTGAGTGTAGTGTGGCATAAAGTTGTATTTTGGTACTTGAGAGATATATTAAAAAAAATTCAATGAGATCTTTCGATTGTAGCTTCAAATTTTGAATTAATAAAAAAATAATGAAATATTTAGAATGCCTTGTCTCCGGCTTATGGGACATTGGTTGCAATGCCTCCCTTGCCTCCCTCCCCAGGACTATCTCTAATCATAATCCTATCATCCTTTAGTGATCAGACAAACCGTTTTTGGGCCCACACCCTTTTAGATTTGAGATAATGTGGATGTATCACCAGGATTTTAGAAAATACATTGAGACTTGGTGGAGCCACCTTGTTCAAGGCTCATAAATGTATAGAATATCCCAGAAACAAGAGCTTATTAGAAAAGAAGCCAAAGGTTGGTCCAAGGTGACTTTTGGTGACTTCTTCAAAACTAAAAAGATGATCAAGGACAAGCTTGAGGGGTTCCAAAAGCTTATGGCCTAGGGCCATTCTCAACAACCTGTACATGTTGAAGAAGAAAACTGGAGGAAAAAGTGGAAGGATATTTTAAGTAAAGAAGAAATATACTGGAAGCAGAGATCAAGGGTCCAATGGCTGAAGGAGGGTGACAAGAACTCTCCTTTTTCCATAGGACGACCAACAAACATAAGAAGAGGAATACTATCAAGTATTTGATGAATGATTCTAATCAGGAAGTCAAGGAGGCTGACAAAATTGGAGAGGTTCTTGAACAGTATTATAGACAGATCTACTCTGACACTGGCATTTCGCCCTCTGATGAGCTTCAGGCGAGGCTCTTGGGACACCTTCCGTATGGCATTAATGAGCACAAAAATCTTCAACTCTATGCCCCTGTGACCGAGGAAGAGGTTTAGACTTTTGTGTTTGCTATGGGAGCCTATAAAGCTCTAGGACCGGATGGTTTCCCCCTGACTTTCTTTCAAGAATATTGGGACATTGTCAGCTATGATATTACCATGGCTGTTAAAGATTTCTTTAGGACTGGTAAATTGTTAAAGAAATTAAACAATAATTTTATTGTGCTAGTTCCTAAAGTGCAAGATCCTAAGCACATGACTGACTTTAGACCTATAAGTCTTTGTAACACTATCTACAATATTTTCTCCAAAGTCCTTGTTAACCGATTGAATCCTTTATTAGACAAAATTATCAGTAGATGTCAAAATGGGTTCGTGCCAGGAAGACAAATCTTGAATGCTGCTATTATGACTCATGAAATAATTCATTCTATGGAGAAAAGAAAGAACCAAGGTATGGCTTTTAAACTTGACATTTCTAAAGCCTATGATAGGGTTAGATGGAAGTTTTTGTATTCAGTCCTTGCTAAGTTTGGCTTTAATGATAGAGTGATTGGTATCATTAGAGAGTGTGTGGAATTTGTTCAGTATTCGGTGCTAGTCAATGGGATTCCCTGGGGTTTCTTTAAGGTAGGAAAAGGGCTTAGGTAGGGGGATCCCCTTTCTCCCTACCTATTCATTATGGTGGCTGAGGTTCTGGGTAGGAACTTTCTATCCTTGCTCAACTCAGGGAAAATTCAAGGGATTAAAGTTGCCTCCACCCTACCCCCCTCTGTTCTCCAACAGTTTTTTGATGATACATTTCTTTTTGGAAAGTTCTCTATGATTAAAGCCAGAGAATGGAAATGCCTCCTTTAGGATTATGCTTGTGTTTCTGGTCAATGCATAAATTATAACAAAAGCAGTGTCTATTTCTTCAACACTAGAGTTGATCTCCAAGCTAAGATTTTATACATCCTGGGTTGTCTTAGTGCTTCTCTTTCAGGAGTCTACCTGGGCCTGCCGCTTACTGTTAAGGAGGTGTCACACAACTTTTGGAATAGTATTTTGGAGAGAATGCAAAAGAAACTTGCTGGTTGGAAATGACAACTTCTTAGTAATGCTGGTAAACTCCAACTTCTTAAGGCCTCCCTTCAAGGAATTCCGGTCTACTTTCTCTCTCTTTAGGATTTCAGGCTCCATGGCTGAAAATTTGGAAAGAATTCAAAGATCCTTTCTCTGGACAGGAGTGGAGGAGAAGAAAAGACTAGCCCTGGTGAATTGGGACACTGTCTGTCACCCCAAATGTCAAGGGGGCATGGGGATCAGGAAGATTACTAATCTGAACAAAGCCTTATTGCCAAGATTGGCTAGAGTTTGGTGTAGGAAAGGGTTAAATGGTGCAAAATAATGAAGGCTAAATACCTTAATTAGAGACATTTTTTTAGAGCATTAGACCTGGTTGGTCTCCCTCCTAGCTCTAAAATTTGGAACAATATTCTTAAGAGTAGATCCCTCTTGAAGGAAGGGGTCAGATGGAAAATTGGTAATGGGAGATCAATTAGGTTCTGGGAGGACAACTGGATTGGGAGCAGATCCCTTGCTGACAGTCATTTTAATATATTGAGGGAACATGCTAAAGATCTCATTGGTACTTATATTACTGATTATACCTCACCTAGAGCTAGATGGAAAATTTTGAAGTTGTCTTTCTTACATTGGCCTAACCTTCTACCAAAGGTTGCGGAGCTCCAAGAGCTTTTGAATACGGTTAGACTCCCTCTATTTCCCAAGGAGGAAAAAAAATTCTGGATAAAGAACCACTCAGGGGAGTTCACTATTAAGTCAGCTTATCAGCTACTACTCAGGTTTGGCGGTGACAAGCAGTGCTAGAAGAAGGTGTGGATTCATCAGCTCATCCCTAAAATAAATTTCTTTTGGTGGACTTCCATCCATGGGAAAATTTTAACTATTGATAACCTTTTCAAGAGGGGCTTTCAATTCCCTCATTGGTGTACTCTTTGTAGAAGGGAAGAAGAAACCATCTCCCATCTTTTTATTCACTGCCAGTTTGTTGCCCAGGTCTGGCATAATGTTTTACAAAGGTTGAACATCTCTTGGGTTTTTGATAGAGATATTCACCAATTCATCTTAAATTGGAAATTCCCCTCCAATCATTCATTAATCAAACTACTCTAGCAACTTATTCCACCTCACATTTGCTAGTGCCTGTGGAAAGAAAGGAATAACAGGATTTTCAGAGAAACGGTGAACAATGTGGAAGGTCTGTTGAAAATCCTTAATAAGCTTCTCCTGGATAACATTTTGACATGCAAATGGAAGACGCCTAGTAATCCCCCGACTGCTTGGGATAGAAGCATAGCTACCATTTGGAATTTTCCTAGTGAGTTCCAGATATTTGATAATTCCAAAATGATCATTAGGAAGCATACTAGATGGAGAACCCCTAAGTCGCCCTGGGTTAAGCTTAATTTTGATGGGGCGGCTAGGGGAGGGACAGCAGCCGGAGGAGGTATTATTAGGGATCATACCAGCTGCATGGTGGCTGCCTATGCTGGGAGAATATTGAAGATCATACTAGCAACTAGGCTAAAGGCATGGCTCTCCTTTGGGGTCTTAAGATTGTGCTGTCACTCGGCGTCAAGACCATGGAAATCGAAGGTGACTCGATGCTAATTGTGGAAGCCACTAAAGGAAAGATGAAGGTGGGGTGGTCTCTAAAAGGTATTATGGAGGACATTTTCTCTCTCCTAAATGGTCTTCAAGACTTTTCTATTCAGCATGTCTTTAGAGAGGGGAATGCGACTGCTGACAGCATGTCGGCGGCGGGTCTTGATATTGAAGGGCTTCGGTGTTGGCGAAAAGTTGATTTTTTTCCCCCCTCGGCTCTAATGTGTTTCAGGGAAGATCTCAAACATCTAAATGTTGAGTCCTAGAAGGTGCTTACTTATTTTAGCTGGGCTCCTACTAACTTTGGTTAGTACTTTTGGCAGGAGCATGATTTTGAATAATTGGTTCTTATGTGAGGTGATGGATATCATGTGTTTGTTCGACGGTATGTACGACCTCTTGTGGGCCGATGGTATGGTGAATCTTTCTACCCCTAATGACCGATGGAGTCATCATTTTTTGAACCCCCTAAATTTTTGTGTTGAAATTTTTAAGTTAGCAGATTTTATGAGATTTTTTGAGACGGCTAAGTATTACGCCGATATCATGCCCTTATGTGTCGTGGGCGATTCGCACGAGGGAGCTGCTACCTTTGCGTGGGTTGCGAGATGTGGCATTTATTGCCTTCATTTTTTACTTTTCTGGTCACTTTTTGCCGGCCTTTTCCCTTTCGATGCTTCTAGAATTGATTACCAACTGTTGTGCCCTAGTTTTCCTATTCTGGTGGTTGGCGACTTTGGTGTGGGCTCTATGGGTGGGGACAGAGTGCGTGTAGAGCCGGACAGGTGTGACAAGTGGAAGGCGGATGCCACTGTTTGGCACATTTGCAAAGAGGGCAGAATTGCCCAGTATATGGAGGCCATGACTGGTCACGATGAGGGCTTGTCTAATAAGTTTGTCACCTCTTGGAATGATGGTAGGGTTACCATCGGTGGCATTTCCTTTGAAGTCTCTGAGGAGGTTATTGCTAGAGTTACGGGGCTTCTGATAGTGGTCGAACATGAAGAAACTACTACGTGTGTTAACCAAATTAGTCTTAACCAGTTTCAAGGCCGATTCGAATAATGAAAATGGGAGTGACAATGAAAGCCAAGAGAAAAAGGTGGCAGGTGGGGAAGACTAATCTATCTCGGTGAGTAGTGTGTCCCATGTGTCTAAAAGCTTGAAGAAGGGCCCTACCAGTGCCAATGTGATGGAAATTAGTCCCCGAGCCTCTAATACGGATGAGGGAAAAGCCCCCTTGCAGGAAGATCACAATAAAAAAGAGCAGGCTTGGGAAGAAGTTGGCAAGCTGAAAGGGAGAATGGAGAGGCTGGAAAAAAGGTTCAGGAGGTGTCTCACTTTGCCCTGAAGGTCATGCATAGGTCGGCTACCAGTTTATGCTTGCTACAGAAGGACAAGTCTGCGAATGATGGCAAAGAAGATGTTGGTTTTAAGGAGTTGCTCGAGTTCCTCACGGCGGATTGGGTGACTACTATTCAGGATAAACCTTGCAGGGAGGAAAAGAATTAGGCCTTTGGGTCTTTTTGTTTTTGTCAATTGCTCTATGAATTTTTGTATGTTAATGTTGTTTAACTGGTTTGACCCCTGGGGGTCTTGGGACTCATTTGCTTCGTATCATGCTTGCATGATGGACTCTGTTTATCCTATGTTTACTGTTGCTTTTTGGTTTTTGCTATGACTTGTTGTGGGTGATGGCTTGGTTCTCTCTACTGTCACTGTGTTGTTAATGTGCTTACTTTGGATGGCCTTTGGTTCCTTGTATTGATGGGACAACACCCTTGTTTTTGTTGCTTTTTATATCAAAAACAATGGTATTTGTGGTTTTGTCCCTATAAATCACTAGGGAGAAATAAGGACATTGTAATTATTTCCATTACCCATTCATCACTATCTTAAGACATAAAACTTAACTAAAATAAATCATAATTTTTTTAAGCAAGTCTCATTGACAAGGTGAATAATTTTCACATGGTCCCTATGTTCCATGTACCTCTCTACTCTCAAATTCTTTAACATCGATTTCACATATCGATAGGTATATGGAAAGGACAAGATTCTTCCACATATCAATGGGTATATCAAAAGGGAAAGAATATAGAGAAGTGTGGTATATTGCTCTAGTAGTATATAAGAAAGTCAACCTCTTGGAGTGATAAGGGACCAATCCATTTCCACTTCATATTAAAATCTATATGGTGTTTTGAATTAGATTATCTCTATGCATTATTGATGGAACCTAATTCAAAAGTGTGTAATCTTTATAATCATGTCCATATATACACTAATGGAATTCTATCTTTGCAAATTAATGTAAACAAAAAATAAGAATCAAAGATAAACTCATATGTTGGATTCAATACAATCCTTTATTTATGTTTTTTAATGAATACAAGGTGTTGTAGAAATCAATCAATAGGTTGCAAGTTCAACTAAAATAATTACACAATACCTTAGTAGAGAAGAAATATGTTATCAATAGTGATGTTCCTTTTGAAGTAGTTCAACTCAAAATGTTGGTAAAGACAAAAATAACTTGAAAAAAAGTGTTAAGGCCTCTTATGTGTCAAAGAATATTGTGATGTTGATGTTCCTTCTTCTATAAATCCAACTCAAAAGGTACGAATTTAAAAAAACATTAAAGAAAAAAGTTGAGCTCCCTCATATGCCATAGAGAAATGTTGGGTATAAATCAAAAAGCATGTTCTCAAAACCCATCATGAATATAATACTTGTTATTTATTTCATTTTTGAATCTCCACCTATTGTGCATATCTAGGAGACTATAAAACCCAACATACAATATATTGTTCTAGGGTATACAAGTTTGCATCATATTATTTCAAACCAATACAATTTATTTGTAGATGCATTTAAAATAATAGTCAAGTTGAGTCTTCATTTATCGTTCATCCTTGTAAAATTGATAAGTTATCATGTCAATCAAAATCAACTTGCCATAAAATCCATTAATTCTAAACATGTCATTGTGGACATCAAGAACGTACATCTAATAATTAGTTTGATCTTCACCCACGTCTATAATGTGGTCAAGACACACATTCAACAAGCTGATGTTATATTAGGGATCTACCTAAAACCTAATGATGAATATATATATTAGATGGATAGATCATTCCAAATTGTAAACTAAGATTTTCTTTTTTCTCAAAGTCCTATAAGAGAATTTGATGAACCATTTTATATGATAACTCATCTACTCTTGATTCAATTTTTTGGTTGCTCCTTATGCAACATTATTATCGATTTGATTAATAATGTGCTCAATACTAAAAATATAATTGAGCATTGGTACAAAATTATGTTGAGCTTTCCTGCTCTTGATGTAGATACTGATGTTAATTTAGTTTATGATGAACTAAGCATTATAGATACTATTAACTATACTACTAAATGACAACCTACTAAGAAATTTGTAGACTTGCACTCAATTCCCGCAAAGGATAATTATGCTCCCATTCTCTTTGGTGTTGATAGGAGTAATAATTTTTATACTTGTGATTTCCCATTGGGATATTGATAATGAGCACATTGAGACCACCAAATATGCAACTCAATATAAATTATGTATATTTCCTCTTGTTGACCATACATTTATACTTAATTTTTAAATTAAAAACCCAAAATGGAAGCTTACAAACTCTTCTCATTAAGTTGAAAACTTAAAAGGGTAGCTTGATGGAGACTCATGGTGAAAACCCATAAGGGCGTCATTGAGTTGTGCATCTATATATAGGTTCATTTTCTCTTTCTAGGGATCCTTTGCAATAGCTCTCCACTCTCACCTTATGGGGGGGCAATAAAAAACATATTTTGAGTTCTTTGAGCATGATACTTGGAGAAACATTGGGATGGACAAGTTTGAGTTCTTTAAGCATGGTTCTTGGAGATTGATCACATTGTCTATTAAGGACTTGTCATTGTAGCATATTGCTATAGCATTTTAGCAAGCATATGAACACCTAAAATTGCACACTTCATTTTTATTTTGATGATTATGTATGGAGTGATATCATCATATACCTCCATTTTTAGCACTTTTTTTGCCATTAGAACATTTTTTAACTAACAATGTTGTGGATAAGTGGTTCCCATTTTTAGCTTGATAGAAAGTTATGTCATTCAATGTATGCTTCAACATACTTTTGGGTTAATCATGGGTGAAAACATATTGTTTTATCCATTTCCAAGACACAAGGTGTAGATGGTATACTTTTAGACTAATTGTAGGCACCATCATCCTAGATTCTCTAGTTTTTATGCACATAAGTGATAAAGAAAGAAGTTGACCAGTCTTCTTTTGTAAATTTTATCACTCAAACGTAATGCTAATTTTTTTATAAATGCATAAAATGGTGGTGAAAATTTTCATAGTAAATAGGTGTGGTATTCTCTCAATATGGGATATAAAATCATGGAAAGTTTACTTGACTTGAGAAAAAAACTCAATTCTAAATACCAATTCCATATCTTGGTTCTTGGAAAAAATAGAATGGAATTACTTGAGAAAAACCATGCATATAACAATGGAGCCTTGTATCAAGAAAAGGAAGTATAATACACAAGTTATCCAATGTACAACACAAAAAAAATGGTTATACCACTAACCCTATGGATTAAGGGGGATGCAACAATAATGTACATAATCCTAGGAGTATTAGGATGAAATTTTATATTTTATATTTCCTATATACACTAAAAGTTGAACAATCATTTAGAAGATGAACTAAATAGTCACTTTCTTATTGTTTTGATTATATGGGAAAAACAAGTTTTGAATGGACTTGAAACCCTTTACGTCACATTACATAAAAATGTTGCTAAGAAAGATAAACACATTAAAGCTTAAGTAGCAACCAAAAGTCAAAATAATAGCCAAAAAATAGTGACCCAACAGCAAGAAAGCAAAAATAGAAAAAATAGCACAAAGACACAAAAATCACTTCATATTCTTCAAGGTATTGGCCACCTCAATCTCTTGATTGTAGTGCGGGTTAACCATTTCCATTAACTCTTGTTTATCTTCTTCAAACATCTTCCTAAGGCTCCCCCTTGTTCTAGTGCTTGGGCCTTTCACCTCCTCTTTGACAGTCTTCTTCCTAATCCCCTTAGAGGTTTGATCCTTCTGAAGCATGTCCACAAAGTACATTTGATCCTCTAGGAGCTGACTGATCTTTCCAAATAGAACCTTAAGAGACTCTGCACTGTTCTTTACCAAACTATGACTAACTTGCAGTACTTTCTTAATATCCTCATTCGTTTGCTTAATCTTTTCCTCCATTTCACCAAGGAGTCTTTCACACTAGGCTTTGAAATTAGAAAATAATCATTTCAAATCCACCAACCTCTCAATAAGTAGGTTTGATGAAGATCCCTTCATCTAGTTAAACATGTTCTCCTTCAAGCCCTTGATTTTAATGTTGACCTTATTGAATTCCTACAACACCCATTTAGAAATTTTAAAGATGCAAGTAGCACCACACCGAGCCATATCTAACAACTCATACATGGTTGTTATTACCATTGTTAAGATAAGAAAAATTATCAGAAAGAGGATTAACATTTAAATGCTTCAGCTTTCCAAGGTTTGGGTTCACACCCTCATCCTCCCGCACAACCCTCTCACCCGAGGCCTCCTCATTGCCCAAATCCCCAACACCCTCCACAAGAGGGGAATTCTTCTGAATAGGGGAATCATCAATATCAACAACATTATCCACCATAACCTTTACCTATTCTAGAACCACCTTCTTACCCTTCGCACCACCTTTAGTCCCCAGTTTTTTCATTTTAGCAATCCTTCTGGAAGCCCTATGAGGAAGCCCCTCATCCACATTGTCCCTTACCTAAATAGACTACTCCTCATCTCTACCAAACACAACTGAACCTTGGCCATGAAGTTCAACATTCTTCTTGGATGGGCAGTGATGAGACCCACCTGAACTCTATTTCGTATCTTCCCCACCAAACAGGGACCCACAAGAATCCAACTTCTGCATAACAAGCTTCTTGGAAGGTCCCTTCTTCTTTAAATTCCCCTTTTTTCCTTTTCTTAGAGGGGGAGGCCATGGGGGATGAGGAAACCCCTATAGTATTATCCTCTTCCACATTCCATTCTACATCGCCATCAACACTTGTCTCTGAAATAGACAAAAAAGAGTCCTCACTTATGGCCTTTTCTTTCCCCTCAACAGGATTAGCTAGGGTATGAGCTCTCACATGCTCCATGATGAAAAAAATGAGGCCTTCATGAAGAACAGAGGACTTATGATTCTTTAAGTGGGAATAAACCAAAACTTCCAGGGAAGAAAGAAGACAAATGGAAAAGACACATGCAACCCATGTCTAAAATGGTTTAGCGGAGTAAAATGATGCCCTGGAATAGCAGTAAATTGACCATCAACAGTAACATACCGCATTAAAACTTCTGCCACATTAGCCCAGATCGCTTAAGGGAAACCCACTCATAAACCCATGAGGGGAGCTTCACCAGTTTAGCTCTTTCACTATCCTTGAAGAACTCATCCATAACATCTTCATTACTCTTCCTTTCCTTAAAAAAATTGTGTCCATTTGTCGGCAGCCCAATAATGAAAGCAATAAATTCTTCATTGATGATGAAGTCCACACCATTCACATTCAGACATCTATTGTGCCAACAACAAACAAACTTCGCAAAGGCTTTGGGTTCATGGCCATGAAGCCTTTCCAAATAGGGAGTGAAATGCCCATGTCTCAGAATCCTCCAAATTTTTCACTTGTTTTTTCACTTCTCGCAGAATAGGGGTTCGATCCTACTCTTATCTCCACCTATTTCAATTTCCAGCATTAACAAATACCAAAGCCGAACCACACTTGCAAGAATATAATTGAGCATGGGAATGGGAAAAATACAACCCATAAAATGTGTGGTAATTAAGAGGGCGATAATTACTCAATCACCCCAAATCACAAGCCCAAATCTAGCTATCATCTCACAATAAAAGCTTAGCCTTCTCGTGAAGGAAAGAGTACTCCTCCCACATCTTGAAATTATTAAGGCTGATAACCTCATTTGTAAAAAAAATAGTAAGGGAATTACCTTCCCTATAGATATGAGTGACATAGGTCTCATCAAAAGATCTCAACATCATGATTGAATCAACAATAAGTTGCTCGACTGTCCAACTCAACTTTTGATTGCAAGAAAGCAATTAACAATGTTAAGGGGTCCCCTTCAACCCATAAATTAGAAAAACCCCTATCCATCATAGATTTGATGTTGATGTAAGCAGCTTTGGCCTCAACGTGGTGATTAGTCTGGTCACTTTCTTATTGTTAAAATGTGCATTTTGAATGAATAAGGATAAGATCTCATAAATAATATTTTGTTTGGTTGTCCAAATCTTATTCATTTTTTTTGTTAATATTTTTTC
Source organism: Sequoia sempervirens (assembly GCA_007258455.2). NCBI lineage: Eukaryota > Viridiplantae > Streptophyta > Pinopsida > Cupressales > Cupressaceae > Sequoia > Sequoia sempervirens. The sequence continues at coordinate 9,515 of VDFB02133260.1, read as the reverse complement.
ATTTCACTCTTGGGTTTAACATTTAGGACAAAATTCAAGATATAATCCATGAAGAAAAAGAATATTTGATCAATAAATCCTCATGGGAACACATCCCCAAATCTAGAGCTTCAACATGAACATGGAAACTAATGAGGGACCCACCAAATTCTAAAAATATGTTCCACTTCTCACAAAATAACTCTAAAGCTCTACATGTGAGAGATGATAAACTTCATTGACCTATGACCTTGCATAACCTTCTCATTCAATGTCATTAAAATAATATACCAAGTAGCCTAGAGAATAATTAAATAATACCCTCTCTCAACATCTCATGGGTATACAAGTATACATTCCAAGAATGTTGGAGACACATGCATAATATTGCAAGTGAATATCACTAGATCTTAGCATTATCCCACTTGATATTTGCATTACAATGACATAATAGGAAACTATAAAATGAACTAAGTGTATTAAGATGCAAGGCTAATATCATCCTTACACCAATATAACTTATATATACTCACTAGTTTTCTAAGAGAATATAAACATAATCCAAAGTGTTCACCTTTTGTATGATGACTTTACTATCCTCAACCATATTATAAAAAAGTGATACTAAAAGTTATGGATTAGTAAAAGCATGGTTCATGAGATTCTTCACCAAATAAATAGTACTTTGACTATCACAACCAATCCTCACCACCCTACAACTAAAATAGATAAGTATAGCCTAACTCAAGAGAAGCCTAGGTTAACCCTAAAACCTATAAATGATGAAGATAAGGTTTTAAACTTTTGGAACCTACTTGGGCCTTGAATTTGAAGGAGTGAAAAAATCCTCAGAAAAAAGGGTGCAAGTGATTGATGAAGCCTATCTATTGACTTTTGAGTAGAAATAAGTTGCAAGTGAGTAGAGTGCATAAATAATACAAAAGGGAGAAAAAAAGGGTTTAAAAGAAATGCATAGATTGAAGATTATACAAATTATGCAATAAAAAAAAGATATACACACAACAAGCACAAATGAGCAAGATCAAAGAAGGCATTGAAATGGATGGACATTGTGTGAATATGCAATTTGTAAAAAGGAATAATCATCCATTGAAGGAAGAGATAGGATATAAATAGATAGACAACATGAAAAAACACATTAGAAGAAGATATGGATCAAAATTATTAAATTATTGAAGAATGTAAAATAGTACAACCAATTGGATGAAAACAAAGAGAGGAAAGCCTCATATGTAGCACAAAAATAAATTTGAATCTCTATCCATGAGGCATTTCAACTCAAGTGTAAAACTAGACACAAATCTAAGATACAATCAATTTATGTCATGGAGTAGGTGAAATTTAATTCAAGTAGAAAAATGATATTAAGAGATAATAAAGGCTATGGGTAATCTTATTGAGGGAGCTAGTTTTGGGGGGGATAGATTCATGTGTTGATTAGTGCTAGTAAAGGGTAGAATATAGCTACATAAATGGAAAGAGAGTCCAATTATATAGAATATATTGATAAACTTACAAGAGATAAGTAGTTCCATTATAAACTAGGTTTGTGTCCCATTATTATTTTTTAACCATATTCTTTAAGTTAATAAAACTAGTATTTTCCTTCCACGTGTATGTGTTCTTTTCTATTATTCATAGTATGGTTATATTAAGGATACATGGTCAAGCATCTATTTATTTGGACCCCCAACCCTATCTACATTAAATGGTGTCAAATTTGAAGGTTCATCCAACAAATTGCTAAGAGGTGTCACTTGATCTTGACTCAGATGTTATAGACAAGGGAATTTCTATCTCTAATGCTACTAGACATGGGTAAAAGATAAAGTATACATATTACAATGATATACTTGTTAGGTAAAATATATAATGGGAATTTATTATAAAATAAAAAAGTGGGCAGTGATGCCAAAAGCACATGAAGAAATAAAAGAGGGTTAAAAGAGAACATGTTATAGGAGGGAAACTTAAAGATGGTAATCATGTAGGATTATGGAAAGGGAGGCTACAATAATGGGTAGCTAATGAGTTGGTAGGAGAAGATACCTACAAGATGACTTGAAAATAACAAGATCCTAAGAAACGTGAAGCAAAAGTGGTAATAGATGGGTAACAAAAGGAGGCTACCAAAAGGAAAGTTATTGGGGATTTGAGATTAACATTTCTATGAGAATGACATAGATGCAGAGCAGGGTAGGATAATTATCTCACAAAAGGTAGCCAATAGGACAGTAATCAAAGAGGGCAATATTACTTTACATGGCATAATTTCCTTATGACAAATGATTCAAGATAAAGAAGATCCCTTCAAGTGTTATACAAAATCATCAAAGGAAAATAAATAAATTGTGCTTGAGGAGGTACATGGTAATGATGGTAAATATCACATGACAACAGTCAAGAAAAGGTAGCCTACAATAATAAAAGGATAGTGCATAGAGGCTTACAGTCAAAGGACAATAATGCCATAAATGGGTGATTCTTTATAACAAATCTTAAGTTGAGAAAAACTCAATATGATAGGGTTCCATAAGGAAAGTTAATGGGGATTTGAGATTAACAAGTATGAATGAGAGTCATAAGGATGAGTGACAGAGTAGGAACAATGCACAAAATGGTTAGCAAGGGCAAATGAGATAAAGAGAAGAAAGAAAGTTGAAGTTGATATGGCTTCAAACAATAACCCAAGATATTTGTTTGCACCTACTACATCTCCAAAATATGATGCTTCAAAATGATAGTATGAATATTCAAGACAAGGAGCTAGGTGTGTAGATTGAAGGCAAAGATTTACTAGAAAGTATTCAATCAAAGATACAAAACCTATGAGCCAATTGAATACATGAAAATAGAAACATTTTATTGAATATGACAAATTCTACATAAACAACATGATGATTCCATGATAGACACCAAGAAGATGAACAAATGGTAAAATGTGTGAGGATAAAGAATCTTGAAGACATGAAATATGTGTCAAAAATCCGACCCTTGAAGTTCACCTATGCCCTTATGAGACTTTTTTACTATTTTAAACCTTCTCACACATGCCCTAAAAACATGGAGAGGTTGCAGCAGTTGGAATAGATTTATTGACCAATTATGGACAAGTTGCAAGCATATAGGACAATTTGTAGGAAATGGACAACTTGCTGAGAGGATATAGGGGATAGTCGGTGAAGTCATTCACTTTCCCAAGCATATAGGAACATCTCAAGCTAAAAAAAGTCAAAAGAAATCGAGGAATTCTTCAACCAACAACATCATGGAACTTTTTAAGGAGCTAAAAAGGTGGATCAATAGTCGAGTGCCCAAGAGGAGTTTTGACAAAGTCAAAAAGCAAGACACTTGTCTTTCTTCCCTTCATTACAAGCTACTAAGTTTAAGGAAGCTATTAAACAACTATTAGGGGACATGTAGGAGATGTTAAAGTTAGTTCTTGTAATTTTTGACTAAGTATTGTAACTTGTAAAAGTTCTTTCTAGCAAAAACTAGCATTGTAACTCAAAAAACCAACATTTGAAGGCTGGACAACAATGTAATACATTATTTTCAAGCAATTTTTAAGGCAGTTTCAAACTATATACTACTATAAGAGCATCTTTCGAGCAATAAAATTTAGTATTTAGCCTTCAAAAGTCAATTTCTTGTGTGCAACATATGATTGATGAATTTTTTTATGATTTCCATGCAAATCCTTAAAGGTTTTGTGATTTTCATGCAATACATTCTTTGTAGGTTGCAAGTTGTGGGATAGTTGCAAATAGTGATTAGTTGTGAAGAAATCTCTTTTCCTTCAAAACTATAAGAAACTCAAACCTTCTTGTAAAACACTAATGCATTGATGTATAAAATCCTTAATTTATGCATTAAATAGCTAAACTATTGAATATTTGTATGTCATAAACAATAATATAGGCATCAAAGTAATTTGGTGCATCACCTCAGTTAGAAGTAGTTTCATTTTTAAGTTATCCCTCTACTCTTTTCCTCATAAAAGTAGTAGTTTAGTTTATATTAGGTGATTGCAATGAAGGAATCATCCCTCTTTGGAGGTTGACTTCAACTCACCAAAGCCCAAGAAGTCATCGAATGTTTCAATAGGTAGTTGAGTTGATAGCTCAACAAGGGTGCATACTTCATTGGCACACACTCTCCATAAAGTAAGGTTTAGATAAGAGTTCATTTCTTCTTATTAGTTCTAACAGTAGAACACTATAATAACAAGATGTCTTATTATGTAAGGGTTGTATTCATTGATATTTGTTTTTTAGAGCTCATACAAATTATACCTAACAAAAGGTCAACATAAATATAAGATAATTTTTATAAAAATGATAAAATACTCATAAAACTACTTATAAATCCCTATCGTTGTGCCTATTGCATTTTATGATGCAATTTCTAATTAATTATAATACCTTTTTATTTTATTTTATTGATCAAAGTTGAATTAATTATAATTCCTTGTCAACCACCATTCCACCCACTTTTTTGTGAATTAGTGTAATATCTCTTTTCTAAAGTAATATAATACCTAATGAAAGGTTAATATAAATTTAAGATGATTTTTATAAAATGCATAAAATAGTAAAAAAAAACTAACTTACAAATATCTATCCATGTGTCATTACACTATATGATGTGATTGCCAATTAATTGTTATACAAAATATTATAGCCAATCTTATCAATACACCATTCCATTGACTTCTTCTTTAAATGAGAGCAATATATCTCTCTTCTAAAATAATATAATATTGTACTATTGATTGTTGTAATAATATAATATCCTTTTAGGTTTTCTTGTGGACTGCTATTCTTTCTCTTTGTAATTTTATTAGCTTCATTCAATTTTTTTTTTTAAAAGTCAACATAAATTTAGATGATTTTTATAAAAAATAATTAAAAAAAAGGCTAAAACTAACTTGCAAATCTCTATCGCTATGTCATTACATGATATAATTGCTAATTAATTATAATACACAATATTATAATTAAACAATTCCTCCAATTTAAGTATTATATTATTTAGAAAAGAGATATATTGTATTAATTTAAAAAAAAATTGGAGGAATGGTTTGATTATAATATTGTGTATTATAATTAATTAGCAATTATATCATGTAATGATACATTGGTAGAGATTTGAAAGTTAGTTTTAACCTTTTTTTAATAATAAAAATCAATTTAAACTTAAATGATTTTTATAAAACAGATAACTAGGATAGAATTACTAATTAAGTATAAGCATTAAAACATATTTAATTTTAACTAAAATAGCATAATAGACACTTAATTCATTAAAAAAATAAGAGCATGACCAAAACCGTGTAGTTGAGTCTAAACTTGGATAACCAAAGCATTTGATGGAGTAACTCCAACTTCTTTTATCTGTCACGTTGTGCAAAAAATGTCTTTTAGTAGTACAAGAAAGCAGTTTATAATGGAGTAGCGTATACTGCCAACGTTCTCGAAAATGATGCGATTCAATTATTTATCATACTACGTAAAAGAAGCAAAATACAAAAACACTTTGACCTACACCGTCAAATAATAATAATTATTATTATACCTAGTACTGAGCTGCTTTTCTTCAATTATTTCAATGAAGTGGGTCTGGAAATAAAATAATGTACGATGAGATTTGATGCGTTTTTAGAAATCTTGTCTCCTATAATAATTTATGATAGAATTCGATGCCTTCTCTCTTTTGAAAAAGAAAGGAGACCTAACCAATGAAATGAATTTCTTTAATTGAAGAAAAGATTCTTTAATAATTTATTATTATAGTAATACCATTTTGTTAAGGAAATAATGACTCTCGAATAGATTGCAAATTGTAAAATGTTATTATAATATTTTATTATTTTATAATAAAACATTTTTTTATTATTTAGATTATTGAATTTTGTTAATAGTATTTTAAATCATATTTTTTCATTTATTTTTAAAAAAATAAGTATATACATATTAAAACAAGTGACGCAAGCGTCGAGTCCCTGTCGAGAGGTAAAACGCATCTAGCTATGAGTTAGGAAAAGTAATAGATAGGAGATAGGAATAGAAATGTATTAAAAATAGCTAGGAAAGTTTGAAGTAATTTGCAATGGTGCATTAATGCGTGGAACTTTTAGGGTCCATGGGCAACGTGGTCCGTAGGGACATGTGAATAGTTAACATGTGTTGATGCATGCATGCAAAATTGTATTTATGGGTACCATGTATACGTGGACTTTTTTATAGATATACCAATGAATACTTGTATTTTTATGTGTGAATGTATACATTTGCGAGAAGAAATATTCTTTATGATCTTAAACAGGAAGCAAAAATGTATATGTATACATGTATCCGCGTGCACATAATGCATAGAAGAGTGAAAAGCATCCTCAGCATCTGAATGAGTCTCAAAGCACGATGAGACTCAATTTGCATTTGCAGTATTAAATGAAAGAAAACAGGAGAAATAAACTACTTATGACCAAGGCACAGTTTTTTAATTTATTTTTTAACAAACCCTCTGCTCCGAAAATTCATTAGTCATTTGAATTCGAACAAAGTTTTGATGTAGGAATATTTCTAATGTATTAAATATCATTTGCAACAATTTACAAGAACATGTGCGGAGGCACAAAAAAAAAATGCATTCTTTACATGACCCATATTTAAATAAAATTATGTTTAGTGTAATGTTATAAAACGCATGTTATGTTAATTAATACAACAGAGATATTTTAGTTTATCATATGACAATATGCAAGTGCTAGTAGAAGCACTAGTGCTAGGTGGAACATTGATAGGGGTAGCTCATTTGAGTGTAAACTTATCTAAGATTAATCATTTTTTTTTTTTAATGTAGTATGAAGGTTACTTCTATATAAAGCTATTGATTTTATTATAAATAAGATTTTAAACTTGTTTATGTAATACCAAAACTTTTTTTTTGTGTACAGAACAATGTAATTATATTACAATAAATTCTTAGATGAATCACTAGAAAGATATTGATTTTATTATAAATAAGATTTTAATCTTGTTTATGTAATACGAATAAATATTTGTGTATATATATTAAACAAAAAGTAATTTGCAAAGATATAATAAAGAACCTTATTACATGACGCTTGTTTATGTAGTACGAATAATTTTTTTTGTGTATATATTTTAAGCAAAAAATAATTTGGAAAGATATAAAGAAGCTTATTACGTAAGATAAAATGTAGCTACACTAAAATAATTCACATGTTTATAGCACTTTGCATGGAAATTATTAAGAGAGAAACATTTATAAGAATGCTTGAGGCATCTATGAATACATGCATGCATGTATACATGTATCGATGTGCACATAATGCATAGAAGAGTGAAAAGCATCCTTGGCATTTGAACGAGTTTGAAAGCATGATGAGACTCGACTTGCATTTGCATAAAGCTATAAATGTTAGAAACAATTTGCATTTGAAAGATACAAAAAACATTTATGATCAAAACAAAAGAATAATACATTATTGTTTTTTGAACAAGTGTATAAAGAATATCTAACGATGCATTTGAATGCATGGATACATGTAAATATTTGTGAAATCTATCAATACATTTTAGCAATGTACAGTTTTTAAATTTATTTTGTAATAAACGTTAAGTAACCATTATTTCAATTACAACATTAACATCCATCATTTCAATTTGAACAGAGTTTTGATGTACGAATATTACTAAAGCATCAAATTTCATTTGCAAAAATTTAGAAAAACATGTGCCTAGGCACTATAAAAATATACATTTTTACATGACCCATTAATTTTATGATAAGAAGAAAATAATTTACACTACAACATTTTATAAGAATAACATTTGTAAGTAATTTCTAGGGCATTTGTGTTTGGAATTTTGGGAAATCAATGGCTACTAAACTTTTAAAAAAATCGAAAGAAAAAAGATGCCATCCATGTCCCCGCATTATTGCATATAGACACATATTTAAATGCATGGGCAAACAAAGCTTACCACACCTCTTTTTTTGGTTTCTATGTCTATTTGTAAATAAAATATATGTCTAGTGTAATGTTTTAAAACACATGTTAGGTTACTTAATACAATTGAGCTATTTGACTTTATCATATGACAATATGCGAGTGCTAGTAGAAACAGTAGTGTTAGGTGGAACATTGATATGGGTAACTTATTTGAGTGTAAACTTTTGTAAGATGAATCAATATTTTTGTTTAATGTAGTGTGAAGGTAACTTCTATATAAAGCTATTTGAATGACATATAAAAAAACATTTATTATTGAAACAAAAGAATAATACATTATTGTTTTTTGAACAAGTGTATAGAGGATATCCAATGATGCATTTGAATGCATGGATACATGTAAATATTTGTTAAATTTGATTATACATTGTAGCCTCCAAGAAACTGTCATACGTGCTCTTAGGGATCTGTAATAAGCAGGATTTAGAAAAAAATGTTTTGAAAAGAACTCTTAAGTACAACTCTATGTTTTGATAGTTATTTTGGAAGCCCTCACTGTTTAATTGCATAACCTTGATATTATTTTCATTTTTTCCTTTGTTTGGTATGGTATGAATTTTGTTCTGATGGAAGAAGGTATATTTGAGCTATAGATAGATAAAGATATGTAAGAGTAATAAAGAAGAATGAGCTATGTAAGTGCAACAAAGAGAGGGAATTGAGAGAATGATGAGATGCAAGTAAGGTATATGAATGCCTTATGAAAAGTATTTGATATGGGAGGCAAGGATATGTGGGACTGGATATGAGAATGAATGGAATGTAAATGGTATGATATTATCATTTTTGAGTTATATGCTTAAAATTAAATGCAAGATATAAAAAATTTGAATGAGTGAGTTGGATTGAAAGAAAAAAGGAATTGAACACATTGGTGTGATGCAAGCCAAGCATATAAGTGGATTTTGAAATGTATTTGATTTGAAAAGAAACGATGTGCAAGGGAAGAAATGGAAATGAGTGGAATCAATAGGGTATGAAGTGATCATTTCTTTGAACAAAGGTTGGAAGAATGTCTATTTTGTTATTGGTTATGCTTTTAAAAATCATCATAGGGCTGAGTGTCTCAATACAAACACAGAAGAAAGACTCATGTCCTATTTCTCACTCTCCTTCGTAATAAACAAAGTGTGAAGATCATTGAGCTTCCTCGAAAGGTGACAAGAGAAGAATAGATATAAAAATAGAATGATATTTAAGGATACAAGAGTCAAAAGAGAAAACAAAGCAAAAGTTGGTATGCATATACTATGAAAAGAATAAATATGTGGAGTTTTTTATAGATATACCAATGAATACTTGCATTTTTACATGTGTGTATGTATACATTTGCAGCAAAAAACATCCTTTATGATCTTATCTAGGAAGCAAAAATGTATTATTATTTTGTTCGAATTATTAAATGCAAATAATCTTAAACATTTGTAACAATGTGTGAGCCATCTATGTATGCATGCATGCATGTATATATGTA
>VDFB02133258.1:0-23342 GCA_007258455.2 Sequoia sempervirens | reverse complement strand
GGGACTTGGACAGTTTTTGTTGGTTGGTTGTATGGTGCAAGAGCACCTTGTTAACTGAATGCCTTCAAAAGAAAAAATTGCAAAATTTAAATTTTAAATTGTAAAACCTTGTGAAAAGGTCATGTAATGGTCAATTCCAATGTATTTGATTCATTTAAAAGTTTCTAGGAGGTCAAAATGATGAGAAAAGCAAAAATTGCAAAAGTTGACAAATTTGTAAAACACAAAAAAAGGCAAGAATATGAAGAGTCAAGTGGGAAAATGGAAGGTATACGTTGGAAAATGAAGGGGAAATAGTTACAATATCTTGGAATATCTATTTAGAGCAATGTAAGGGTGAAATAGAGTCATACTTTGTAAGTTGACATCAAATTTTGGTGAATAAAGCATTCTGTTTGTAAAATCTATGTTTTTCTCTTCTAATTTCAGTCCTTTTACAGACAAACCAGCACATTTTAGGCTTAATTTTTGTTTGGTTCTTTTAGTGTAGGGATTCTTCACTCTTTTAAAAAATATTTGAGGTTTTTTCATCAAGAAATAAAGGTTTGAGAGCCCATTTACAGAATCCAGTCTGTAATCTCCATTTAGCGTTTTGGGAGTCTAAATTAGCATTTTAACACTACTCCACCGAATTAGACATGTTGGGTCGGTGGAGTAGGTTATATTAGGTTGTATATAGTGTGTTTATTTCTTTGGGAGTGTGTTTTGATGTAGGAATGAAGAAGAAATAGACTTATGGTTGCTCTCCCAACAGAAAATTCAAGGGAAAAGAGTGGCTCCAAGTTGGAATCAGTTGAATAAGCACTCTAGGAGGCTGGTAAATGATTTATTTTGTATGTTCTGACATATTTCCATGTGATTTATGTGGTGGCAAGGTATCAAAAGGTCTGGAAAGTGATTTTTCTAAAAACCCTTGTTTTCTTGACTCCAAATGATGCTCGAATGAGGGTTTTTTGGTTTGCTGCTATAATGAATGATTTATTTGAGACTAATGGAATATTTGGTGGTTAAATGAAGTGATATAAGACTTTTTTTGGTTAAGTGAAGGTTTGGAGTTGTTTGAAAGGTATTTGCTTTGATAAATAGGCCTATTTGGAGCCTAAAACTGTGGGTTAGTGAATAGATCTGGAATACTTTTCAAAAAAACCTATCCTAAGATTGAAGTATGTTTAATTAGACCATAATGGGTTTCTAAAAATATGCATAGTCTGAGGTGGAACAACATTGATTTAAAGTGATACCCGATTTAAGGCTTTGCAAACTTACTAGCTTAACAGTGCTTTGACTGCAAAAAGAAGGTGAAACTGAGAAAACAATGTTAAGAGTGATTGAATTTGTTTTGAACCTGCTTATATGATGATATTAAAGATGTATAAATGTTTGGATAGGGTCTAGAAGGAAAACTTGTTGAATTTAATGTCTTGAGCAATGAGAACCTTATGTGGAAAATGGTGTTTTGGCTACAAAAGATAAAGGATCTAATAGAACAATGTTATGTAAATATGTTCTTGGTTTTTTTTAGTTAAATGATGATGATTATAGCGATTCAAAGGTATGGTGTTAGTTTTAAAGTAAGAATGTATGGTTAGTTGTCAAATTGCCTTGAGAAGTGAGTTGCATTAAGGAGTGTATTAGTGAACAATGAAAGAGTTGAATGGTTATGCATTTATAATCAAGTTATTATAGTCAATTTGATGTTGGTTTAGTTGTATTTGAATCTGATAAAGGTGTGGCATTCTGATTTTGTGAAAATAAGGATTGTTAGCCTTGTGAATGGCCAGAGAAATTGAGGATTTTGTTGAATTGATAAGTGAAATTGGTGAAATGAATAGTGAATTGTTGGTGTTTAGTAATTTGATCTTCTTAGTTTGAGTTTAGGTTTAAAGAACCCTTGATAGTTGATTGTTGAAGAGATTTGAAAAAGAGTTCCAAGAATACATGATGAAGTTGGAGTAGATGATGAAGCAAGCAACAAGTTGGAATTTGACAGTGAAAAAGAGAGTTACATGGCCCATTCAAAAGATTGTCAAAAGAAGAAGGAAAATGAAGAGAGTAGAGGAAGATGTGGTTGAAGATGCAGAAGAAGCATTCATGGAAGAAGAAAAATGTGTTGCAGTCATTCCCAAGCATGAAGGTGAAGATAAAGTAGAGATAAAAGACCATATTTTAGAGAGTGGAGACATTGAGTTGGTGACAAGCTTAGATGAAGTGTTGATCAAGGAAGAATTGCTTATGGAGATTTGCAAAGAGCTGAAAATAGATGGAGGTATTGTGATGAATTTAATGTGTCATTTATTATTGTTCTAATGTTTTGGATAGGAAACAAGTTGAAGGTCAAAGGACAAAGGGAGGAACAAGATACTGATAAGCATCAAAGCATGAAGAATCTGATTTCAGTTGGCAAAACAAGGAACCTAATTTGCATGGACAAGTTCAAGCCTAAGGTAAAAATGAAGGAGATGAGAGAAAATTCAAGGTGGAATAGAAGAAAAACATACAAGGGATGCGGTTTTGTTAACAACTTCAACTTTCAAGTGGACTTGAAATTCTTTTGGTCAGGAGTATGGTGCAGGAGCACCTTGGCCACTTCATGCTTCCATGGAGGAATCTTGAAATTTGGTTCAATTTTGGTGTTTCAATAATGTAATAATGTCTTAAAGGTCATTTTGTCATATGTTGAAGCACTAGGTGAGGTCATTGTTTAAGTTTTGTATCAATTTTGTAAAGATGTAAAAGTGGTCCAAAAGTTGTCACAATATTGCAAAATTGCAAAATAGAGGCAACCTTAAGAAGCTGAAAGGTCATTTTTTTGTTTAGAAATTGGTAGTTAGTTAGAAAGTATTTATAAGGTTAAAATATGATTGAATTCCTTTATAAAGGCCTTGTAAACTGATTTTGAGGTGTGGGTGATTGAACATTTGATTTGAATGAATAAAAGACACTATTTTATGCATTTTATCTCAAAATTTCTCTAGTTTTTAGTGTTGTACGGACTTTTTACAGGTAGGAGTAAATTTCTAATTGTTTTCATGTGTTATTAATCTCAATCACCTTCCAAATAAACTTTGTCTCATGCAGATTGGCATTGATTTGTGGAAGTTATGGTGGTTTTATTGACTGCAATTTTCTAGATTTCTTTGTAATAGTCATGTTGCAGCGAATTTTACATGCAGGAACGGCCTCCAAATGAACTAAATATTATATTTTTCGATAGAGGAATCAGTTATCTTTCTTTTGGAATTGGTTTGAGGTAATTTCATTGAATATTAAGGAAGTTATGCTCATTTTGGTAGAAACAGTCAAGTTCAGATTTTGACAGGGCAGCAAGCTCTCAAAAATTCATAACTCCATTTATATTGATTGGAATCCTCTAAAAATTGGTTTGTAAGTCAATTATATTGTGTTCTTCAAGATTATTGAGGTTTCAAGTGCAAGTGTTGAATATTTTGGTTCATTAGGTGATGCCCTAGCACTGTTACAATGCTTGGAAAAGCAATCAAGAGGGTTACAAATTGGTATTTGATAAAAAGTCTTGAATAAAGTTTAGAGAATGGTCTAATATGATTGTGCAGACCTATTTACATTTTTTTGTAATGTTAGAAATAAAAAATGGGCTTGGGTTTGTATAGTTGGTTGTTTGTGTGGTCTAAAGAGACCTAGTTGTTGATTTGGATAGTCAACTTTGGAAAATTCACACTTTTGAAATATTTAAGTTGATGAATGGGCTTGGGTTGAACATTGTGATGTTGCTAAGATGTTTGTGGAATAAATAAATGATTTTTTTTTATTTTTTTTATTTTTTTTATTTTTTTTTTCTGTTTGAGTGATTTGGAATCAAGGTTTTGTGAAGGGAAAAGTGAATTTGAGATGAGTAATCAAACAAGGATGTTTTAAGTTTTTGTCTAATGAGATTTAGTGAGTTGTTTTTCTTCCTCCGATCTTGCATCAACATCTCGCAAGTTTTAAAATGCAACACAAAAATTGACAATTGGGACATTTAGAATCTACCCCGGGCTTATGGCCTGACATTTAGTTTGTGCTCGAAACTTTGCTAAAGCAATTAGAGGATGGTAAACACAGAGGCAGATTAATATTGAACAATAACAAAGCTATTGTGAAATAAGATCTTCTCTCAGTACAAAATAACCTAAGAATTAGAGGACCAATGGAAAATTTTGCACCCTTAATCATCAAAATGGAAATGGGATAAAGTTAAAAAGAAGAAAGCATGGACACGAGATTGTCCTTCTCTTAAAACAAAAGGAAAGCATGAACGAGCAAAATCCAACATATCAAAATAAGGAAAGCAACTTGCTAGCCAGAAGGAAAAATATCTCTGAACCTAATGTCTGGGTATATCAATAGAACACCCATATTGGGGTTTATTGAGAAACCAATAGCCTAGTAAAAAAGAAATCACTCAGGACCCAAAATTATCTCATGAAAGGTGAAATGGATACTTATGAGATAGAAAAACTCCCTAGTCAAGACTTTTAACCATAATCTGTGAAGAAAATTGAATTTATCTTATCGAGTAGCGCTTCACATTTTCTCCAACTAATAAACCAAAAAGTGGTCCCTAAATCAGTATAATTCCTTATTGTGTCCCATTGATAACCTAATGTTCATATTAAAATTGAAAGTAAAACAATTTTAAATGAATAAGCATCAATAATATTTCACAAAAGACTAAAGTGAGCGCATATAAAAGGGGTTGAGAACACTAAACTAACAAGACCAAAATTTCAACCCTAATCTGTGAAGGATAAAAGGATTTGCATTACTGAAAACAGGGCACACAAAATGTGCTTTTTCTCTAACCAACGACACAAAGTTTAGATTTGCATAAGTAAATAGAAAACAATCATTGCATGAGATTCTATAAGCACTAGCATCATTACTGAAGCTGATAAACCAAAGAGAAATACATTTTTTAACATTTTGAAGAAACTAACATTATCCATTTCACATTAACATGACTACCCTCTCTAAAGATTAACCAAATAATTGCAAAACTTTGAGAACAACTAGATATCATTAAAGTATTACTATTTATTGGATATAAAGCATCTTTACGCAAAGTATATTTAGCTAAACTAATAATACATCATAGTTGTTTGAACCAAAGTAACGATGAGTAGTAGTAAAGCTTATATAGAAGATGGGCTAAAAAACCCCGAGACTTTATAAACAACTATAAGCAAATAAGCATAAAAAAGGGTATTATACAAAAACCCATTACAATTAGGTAAAATACCTTATCTTCTAAACATTGGGAACCTGGCGATTAAAACCCAAAGAAGATTTCAAACTCAATAAATTTGGGGAGCCACTGTTCATTAGGTGCTAGCACCAACCAGAGATGGTTCTTGAGGAAGTCATATCCTGCCTTGGCAAGGAACTGATGGTACAAATATGTGGAATCCAACTCATTTGCAAGGAAGGGAAGAATCTCAACAACACCACCAATCTATTGAACTGACATTCCCTCACCTGAATGATCCCTTGCCAAACTAGGCTCGAGACCTTCTAACATAAAAGCTTTAAAAACCCTTTTGGAAAGTTTGAAATTAGGTCCTTTGGCACATGTAGATCCAGTAGGGAACCAACAAAGCATGAGCTAATAGTAGTATTCAACTGATACTTCCTGCGAGCCATGAGGAAGCACTTCCCCAAAAAAAGTTTAATAGCTTTCAAACACAACTGATCCTTCCTTGCTAGAAGCCCTCGTAAATGATGGTCTGAAATGGGACCCAGAAATGCAACTTGGGGTCAGGAATAGGTAAGGTAAATGGGAGTGGTATCCTTGGTGAAAATGCAGCAAGCAAAGGAAAAAACCAGGTCACAACAGTTAAAGGAGAAATGGAAAGGAAAGTAATGTGTGCCATGACTAAACTCATGAGGCAGCTACAACTAGGTAAGTACAATCATTAGGAAAACAAGGTAACGATCATAGGTAGAAGACACAACCATGTCTAATGATAATACTAACAGGGAGAAAGGAATAATGGAGAAGAAAACCTTCTCAAAAATGAGAAGGTTGCACAAATCACAGTGTTAGAGACATCAATGTGAAATGATGTCAAAGACGTTTTAGTGTAATCCCCTCCCGAGAAGTAATCTATGATGACAGTGGCACATCGGTTTGTCACATCAACTAGGATTGCAAGAAGTGGTGGGCAGAAAACCATCAAGGAGTGGCGTGTATCATAACGGGTATTGGGATTGCCATGTATTCTAGGGAAAGTGGTTCGAGGAATGACCAAAATATGAGGATGTATAAATGACTTTAAAGACTAATAAATTAAAATATTGAAAACTTTATCCATGGGTCCTTCCCCCCGTCAAACGGGTAGTGCTTAACAACCAAAAAAAAGTTTTAATACATATTAATAATTGATTATAGTATTAATATTTGATTATATTGTTAATAAAATATTATGAATTAAAAATAATGTAAAAATATAGTGTAATGAAATATATTGATAAAATATTAATAGATGATTATATTGATAATAGTTGATTATATTAATATAATCAATTATTAATATTAGTATTAATCAAATATATTCATAGTTTTGATTATAAGGGAAAAATAGGTTTTGAAGGGACCTGAAACCCTTTACAACTTTAGGTACAAAATGTTGCTCAAAAGATAAAAAATTAAAACACCAACACTAACAGCAACCCAAAACCCAAAATACCAAAAGATACAAAATGTTGCCTGAAAGATAAAATACTAGACTATCAGTAGCAGACAACAGCGACAAAACAACAAGAAATAAATCGAGACCTAGCAGCGGAAAAACACAGAAAAAACAAACAACATGACACTACTTCATGCTGCTTAAGGTGTTAGCCACCTCAAGCTCCTGGCTCCTATGTAGCCCAATCATGTCCAACAATTCTTTCTTCTCAACTTCGAAGGACTTCTTCAATTCAGCTAGCCCTCTAGTAGTAAGGCCTTTACCATCGTCCTTCACACCTTTTTTCCCTTTACCTTTTGCCACATGTTCCTTCTCCATTAACTCAAAAAAATACAACTAGTTCTCTCTAAGCTCACTGATCTTACGAAACAGGGCCTCCAAAGAGTCCACACTATTCTTAACTAAAATGTGACATGCATGGAGAAGTTTCTTTATGTTTGCATTAGTTTCCAATACCTTGGCTTCAAGACCAACCAAGCGCTACTCACACGGGGATTTGAAATCATAGAATGATCCCTCAAGATCAACAATTATGTCAATCAAAATATTCGAGGCCGAGCTTTTCAAGATATTTTGCAAATTTTCCTTCAAACCCCTTAATTTGATGTTTACCCTATGAAATTCTTGGAGCATCCATTTAGCCAGTTTGAAAGTGTCAGTGGCCCCCTTCCTCACCATGTCAAGAAGCTCAAACATAGAGGTGGAATCATCATTAAGATAGGAGAAGTCCTATGACAGGAGGTTAACCTTTAGAGGCTCTGACTTCACATGTTTCTGCTCAACATCCTCCTCCTCCTCAACCTTATTCTCA
This sequence comes from Sequoia sempervirens, assembly GCA_007258455.2. Taxonomy (NCBI): domain Eukaryota; kingdom Viridiplantae; phylum Streptophyta; class Pinopsida; order Cupressales; family Cupressaceae; genus Sequoia; species Sequoia sempervirens. Next base: position 15,824 of record VDFB02133258.1, on the reverse strand, counting down.
CCCTCCAGTTCCACAATAAGAGGGATACGAACCGAGGATTCATCAATTTCCACCACCTTCTCCTTTAGAACCTTCTCTTCATAGAGCACCGTGGAATTCTTAACCATATCTTTTGAGGCCTGGTTCTTCATCTTGGCAATACACTTAGAAGCCCTTCTAGGCTTCGCCATAGCCTCTGTTAACACCACATTTTCCTGAAACCACTCCTCCTTACCACCAACCTCTGTATCACCCTGGCCAACATCCATAGCTTCATCTCTAGGAGTAGAATCTCCAGAGCCCACCTTTGTATCCTCACTATTAGACTAGGACCCTGATACATTCAGGATAAGACTCTTAGTTGTCCATTTGCTTTTAGGGTTACCTTTCTTCCTCTTTTTCAAGGAGGTAGCCACAAGGGATGGGGTCCCTTCCTCATCATCATCATCATTCCACTCCTCTTCCTCCGCTACATTGGTGTTTGAGCTAGATGAGCTAGAAACCTCACTAGGAATCTTCTCCTTTCCTTTAATTGAAGAGGTTGGGATAAGGGTTTTAACATGCTCTATAATTAGCAAATTGAGACCTTCATGAAGGACTGGAGCCCTCCTATTTTTTAAGTGTGCATACATAGATTTCCATGGAAGACAAGAGAAAAAATGAAAAGGAAATAAACAACCCATGCCTAAAATGGTTTAAAAGAGTAAAATTATGGTCGAGGATTGCAATGAACCTGCCCTCTAGAGTCACATACCGCATTATTACTTCTGCAATATTCACATAAATCTTCTTAAGGGACATCTGTTCATAGCCCCTGGTCTCCATCTTGACAAGTTTGTTCCTTTCGTCATCTTTGAAAAATTGAGCCATTGCCTCCTTGTTACTCTTCTTGTCTTTGTAGAATTTATGACCAACCATAGGCAACCCAGTCATAGTAGCAATCAACTCCTCATTGATATCAACCACCAATCCCTTTATTTTAAGTTTACGGTTGTGCCAATAACAAACAAACTTCATCGAGGCATTCAGGTCGTGACCATGCAATCTTTCTAAGAATGGCATAAAATTCCCATGATGAAGAATCTTCTAAATATTCTGCTTCTTTCTCAGACACGCACAAGAATGAGGCTCAATTATGCTTTTGTCACCTCCCATATTCACAGAAACCAAAAGCAAAAAAACCCTGGCAATTAGCGTTTGTCTGATAGCTAACAAGCCAAACAATACCCACAAAACGTGTGAGTGGAGAGTTGGTACTAATGGTTAAATGTTGCCATTGCATAAGCTTAGCCAATACCATCATTTCTCATTAAGATCGTAGCTTCCTTGGGAAGGAGAGGGCCTTCCTCCCATGCTCAATACTCATTAAGCCTGACAGCTTCATTGGCGAAAAAATATGCTAATGAATTACCTTCTTGGTAAATGTGAGAGACACGAGTTTCTTCACAAGATCTTAGCATGATTATAGCGTCCTTTATTAATTGATCAACATTCCAACTGGACTTAAGGGTGCCACATAGATAATTAATGATGTTTAGTGAGTCACCTTCCACCCAAAGTTTAGAGTAGCCCCTGTCCATAGCAGCCTCCACCTTAGCACTGTGATTTGTCTGATTTCCCTACAAGAGTACCATTGAACCTAAGAGTTTGTCTTCCTCATTCCTCAACACCCCCCACAACTGCCAAGACTAGGGTTACCCTTGGCTGGAAATATATTCATAGTTGATTATATTAATAATTGAAATAAAAGGGAAAATAATAATAGGCGATTAGATTGTTAATAAAATATTAAGAATTAAAAATAATATAAAAATATAGCCTAATGAAAGGCTGAGAAAAATAGCATTTAGGATTAAAATAAAGAAATGGACTAAAAAATACTAAGAAAATGAAATAAGATGAATAAAACGTAAAAAAGGAAGTAGCAAAAACTATAAAAACTAAGGAAAATGGCCTCAAAATCATTAAGGAAGACAATTTACAACAAAGGAGAAATAAGATCAAATACAATACTAGAAAACAATACTGCAAAGGACTATGAAATAAGCATAAATAATAAAAAAGAATTACAATTCAATTATAAAGAAAAAGATAAGAAACAAAGATATATTAAAGGGAAAATATTAATAATATTATTAAAAGTTGAATTATTAATATTATTAAGGGAAAACATTATTAATATTATTAATAATTGAATTAAAAGGGAAAATATTAATAGTTGTGTGACCAATGTCATAGTATAGGTTAACTACACCTGATCCATATGAATTTGAGACATATTTAACTCACTAAGCATCAATCCCAATAAGATCATTCATTGTAAACAAAGATAAAGAAGCCATTAAAACTAACATTCTAAATCATGCAAGCTTGAAAAACCTCTAATCTAAGACATTGAAACTTATCCTATTGGGGAATGCGCATTGATGTGGAATGACGACCCTTTCCCAACTCCTTTAGATAATGATGATAGGGAGGTTGGATGAAACAATCATTGTTTCATGCTCTGGGTCTTGCTTGGAAGACTTCTAGGGTGTTGCACTCCACCACTTGAAACCTATAGGACCTCTTCCTTCTTAGGGTCCCCTTGGTTTCTCCTTTCCAACCCAACTATCAACTTAGATCCTCCTACCAAGTCAAGTCTTGGTGCAATCTTGCAACTCTAACCTTAGCCCTTAATCCACCCTAAAGGCTACAATACTCCTAAATATTGAATTTAGCTTTGCAGGGGTGTGAAGGTGTTTCTAATGACTTCAATCCATCCTATTTTGGTTCTTGAGGGTCCACCTGGCTCCATTTCTTAGTCGCTTCCACCAAACCCTCATTTAGGCCTAAAAAGGCTACTAGCCCTAAGAGCCCCAATTAGGCCTCCTCCGAGAAAACAGGTTAGTTCTCAAAAGTTTCCAAAGAACACCCAAATCTTTTCTTGGGATTCCTGGTTCATATGCCCACCTCTCAATTATTTTTTGGGTCTTGGGTCTCAGCTGTCCGTACAACACCCTAACCTGAAAATGAGCCAAAACTAGGTCTTTTAAGCCCTTTCCTGGCTGCTCTCAAACTGTTAAGTATTCCTCACATTAGATGGATTAATGGAGCTTCCTCCTCCATGCTATATCTTGGCAAGACACTTATCTAACTTCTCCAAGCAGTAATTTGTCAAAAAGTTGACACCCCTGCAAATCAAGTGCTCTACACTAAGGTCTTCCTTAGCCGGACTCTTCCTGGCTAGCCTAGGGCAAGACTTCCACAGTAGCTCTTGTGTTTTCAGAAGCCCTAAGCCCTACCATATGTACATACATGGATTCTAGTCATTTTTCTCAAAGGGCCATACAATTTGTATGGTGGGAAAGTTAACTAACACTCCATTTACATAAAACTGTCTGGTTCAGACCAACAACAGTATGAAATCAAAACTATTTACAACAATGCTTGAAATTGGATCAATAAAGCTAACTAATGTCACACAATGCTTGAGTAACTACTAATCTACATTCTACACCAGCTATAGCACCATGATTAATCCATTAAAATCTCTCTTCAATGCAAAAATTAGAAAATTCACTTCTAAACACAACTGCTTTTCTTGAATTCACAAAACTTCAAAACATAACAAATGCTTCCAACCCTACTCCAATGCCGAGGCATTCCATAAATAGGGTCCCTAAAATAGTTATCCTCTTCCTTGGGCTCTTCTTGGCCGCTTGTAGCTCCAATTGAGCAACATTTGCAAATATTTTTCAAGAATTCCTAAAAATCAAAACCTTATTTTGAACTAGAACCTAATGATACCTATTCTATGGTCAACATGACCTTCATCTGATCAAAACCCAACCAAAAATTCCATTAAGGCTTACATCCAAATGAACTAAATTTTATTGCTTAGTTTTCCTAGACAAGACTGTCCTAGACATACCTTCTAAACAACCTATGGTGATCTATGGGTGCTCCTGCACCAAATGAGCTTGTTTCAATCGATTCTATTGAAGAGAATCAATGAAACCAATGAGAGATATGTGATAAAACATGATTTAAATGCTAAATTAACATGATTATTTAACATGATTTATGTTAAGATGATCGATATGGGTGTATGCAAATCTGCTCTAAATGTATGCAAGCTTCAAAAGATTAAAATTCTAATTAACAACTAAGCTAAATGTATGCATTTATGTTATCATGGAAGCCATTAATGGAAGCTAAGCTAATATGCAAGTAAATAAAGCTAAAATGATGTTAAATGTCAGTGCAAGTGCAAATGATTTTAACATCACAATTTTGATGTTAAAAAATGGATCTATTTGTCTCCAAATAGTGACCTATTTATATGAAAACAAATAAAAAATGAAGGGCTAAGATTGAAAAAGCTAATCAATGGTCAAAAAGGAAAGAAGATGGAGGCATGGATCATGGATTCCCATCAAGGGTTGAGGATGCAAGATGATATTTAATCAAGGGTTCACATTCATCCAAACAAACACACTTTCAAAACTTGCACAAGAAGTTTTGTAAGTTAACTTGCACATGAAGTCTTGAGTTAATTGCACATGAAGTTTTGTAAGAATATTCTCTTTTTCAAATGAGTGAGGAGAAATAATATTCTTTAGAATATTCTCATGGGTGAGGAAATAGATATTTTGCAAATTAAAACAAAGTTTAATTGTGCAAAAGGGGAAGGAATATTCTATGGGAATATTCCCCTTTTGAGGAATATGCAAAAGAGGAATATTCCCTTGCAAGTGGAAGAATTAGTAATTTGATAATTAAAACAAAATTTCAATTATGCAAATTGAGGGAATTACATGATATTCATTAAATAATTGATTTAATGGAGATCAAATGAAAAAGCAATGGATGAGATTGATTTGATCTATCAATGGTCACAAATGAAAGGAGGATGAAATATGGATCAAAGATTCTCATCAATGGATGGGAATCAAAGATCACATGGATCAAGAAAAGATCAAGGGCTCACAATCATGCAAAGAAAACACACTTTGCAACAACTTCAAAAAGTTGTTTCAAAGTTTGTTTGGAGTAATTATTATCTTTTTTGGAGGAAAATAGGAGAATATTACCTATGCAAGTGGATGAGAGAGAAATTAGTAATTTAGTTAATTAAAACTAAATTTGAATGTGAAAGATGAGGAATGTGAGAATATTCATTAAATTATTGATTTATTTAATGAAAAGGAAATGCAAATATGATATTTAATTAAATAGTTTAGGTTATTTAATTAAATAAGAGGACCTATGATTAAAATTAAATAATTTGCATTATTTAATTAAATCAAATGAAATGTCAATGTGAGAGGGGGTGAATTAACCCAATTAGGTCAATTAAATTAATAGGTGAAAATGAGACATTTAATTAAATATTTAGGCTTATTTAATTAAACAAGCGAAAAGAGGATGGGTTTGAGGACAAAATGATGTTAGTTAGCCAATGTGATCCATTGAGACATTTTTAGGTGTCTACAAGTTGATTATAATAATAATTGATTATATTAATAATCAACTATTAACAATATAATCTTGATTAATAATATTAATATCAATCAAATATATTAATAGATGAATTAAAAGGAAAAATATTAATAGTTGATAATATTGTTAATAAATATTATGAATTAAAAAACAATGCAAAAATATAGCTTAATGAAAGGTTGAGAAAAATAGAATTAAGAATTAAAATAAAGAAATTGACTAAAGAATTATAAGAAAATAAAATAAGACAAATAAAAAATAAAAAGGAAAAAGAAAAAACAATAAAAACTCAAGAAAAAATGGACTGAAAATCATTAAAAAAGACAATTTTTAAAAATAAAGGAGAATTAAGACCCAACATAATACTACAAAGGACTAAGAAATAAGTATAAACAAGTGCCACCTAGTGGCTAGTACTTGCCTTAATAGTATTGTAATTATTGTTTTTTATATTTGATAAAATTAAATGTAAGTTTTATTAATGTGAATAAAAATAAATGTAAAATTTGTTAATTATAGTGTTTTAGTATTGTTAATTAGTTATCTTAATGACATAACCCTAACCCTAACTCTAATTCTATCCCTAACCCTAATCCTAATCACATCCCTAGTTCTAACCCTAACAATAAATTTTAAACCATTATCTTAATCCTAGACCTATCTCTAACCCTAACTATGATCCTAACACTATCCATAACTATAAACCTAATTTTTATGACTAACTTTTAAATAAATAACACATTTAATAAATGTTACATTTCGAATTATTATATATTAAATAAATTTTATAAATAAAATAAATATAATATATACTAAAAATCATTAAAATTAAAGTTAGATATTACATGTTGGCAATGTTTCTTCTCTTATTATTAATATAAAATTGTTATATATTAAAATGATTATTTATTACAAGTTGTTTATTTTTAATTTAATATATATATTAAAAAATAAAATATATTATATTAAATTATCAGATTTGATTCATAGTAGACATAATTGCAAATATCTCTTCATTCAAATCAATAATTGTTTTTGATAAAATAAGTAGCATTTACAGGGTGTTGTACCCTTCACAAGGAGCCACAAGGGCTAAAAAAGTCCAAGATCAAAAAAGTATATAACAAAACACTAAGCCAAAAAATAGAAACGCGGACTAACATCACACGGACAAACAACAGACCAGTAGCCGACTAGCTGGCATCCTGCCAACTCTTGGACAAAAGATGAACCACATCATCTCCGAACCACTCCTAATAGTCTTCAATCTTCTTCATCTCCATCTCGTCCTTCATGACCGCCGACAAGGTACTAGTGATAGAATGCACCAACTTGACCATGAAGCGAGTCAACCCACAATTTTTTTTGTCTAGTTTGTCCATTCTTTCTTTCAACACACAAAGCTCCTCCCCGCCACCCACAGTGTAGTCGGGATCATTCTGCTCAATATCTAGAGGTTCCGAAGATTGAGAGGCCGAAACCTTCTTTTGAGCTTTGTCCTTGTCAGGAATGGAGCAGGGACCTCTGGCCTCCTCTCCCTCCTCACCCTCCGACACCTCTTCAACCCTGCTATCAATGTTGTCAGACAACTCCTCTTCAATGTCTAAATCTTTAACCTACAGTTTTTTCTTGTTCTTAGCTAACCTGCCAGAGCGCCTAATGATAGCATCACAACCAATGCCTATAGTTTCCGCTACCACCATATCACCCAACGAGTCCTTTCTCACAACATTTTTCCCTTTGCTCGATGGCTCCTTCTCCTCCTTGCCTTTCTTTTTCGGGGCGGGCTTACTAGGAGTCTTAGCAGGGGTAGACTTAAGGACACACAAGCTAGCTACCACACTAGTTTTGGCATTTCCCTCATTCCCCTTAAGCTTTTTAGCAGCGAGTTTAGGTTTTTGAGAGTTAGCAGGGACTAGGTGATTTTTCCTAACAGGGCCTTTAGATTCGGCCTGAGATAAATTTGTCGCAGTGGGAGGCTCAATTTCTTCAATGCGGACGACCAAAATGGGTTTAGACGGGCACAAAACTAGATGGAAATGGTAGAGTTTTAGGATAAGACCTTGGTGGAGCGGCAGGGGAGTAGGTTCATTAGGATTCAAAGTGGCAAACTCAACGCATTTCTCAATAGAATTTTTGAGGTCCATAAGCAAGTCAAAAGGAAAACTTAGTAAAAATTTATGCCTTAGGTGATTTAATAGAGGGAAATGGTAAAAGTAATAAGTCTTGTACCTACCTTCCAGTGTGACATATTTCATCAAGGCAAGACACACTTGGTTCCACCGCTGAGGGAGAGCCTCTCGTTCAAACCTTGACATCTCATTCCCCACAAAAAAATTGTTCATACTATCGTTGTCCTAGATCTTTGAATGTTTCAGATGCTTTATACCAGTACTCTAAAGACCCATTGCCTGCGCTATCACTTCCTTGTCCATAGTAAAGGAGATGCCACCCAAAGTCACATTACGATCCTTCCAAGAGTTGTTAAATATTAAGGAATGGATGATTATTGATGTGGGACACACCACCCAAAACCCACATAAATCACAACAATAGATACCAACACAGAAGATACGAGACAAAAAAATGACTCACTTTCAATTATTTTTAGAAAAATGAAATTATAGATTCAAATATTACATGCTACAGCCTCATGGGCTTGATTCATTACAACAAAATCAACTCTGAAAAAAAAATCTACTATTCAAAGCCACAATCTACACTATCAAGCCACTTTCTACAACCCCCACTTAACCCTTTTTATTTTCCTCAATAATTGCCCTAGAATGTTCTAGAAAGTTCAAATTTCTCCTTTTGTTTTGGCGCCAAAAGTCTTGCTATTTGATTTTTGGCCTAGGAATGTTTTTTTATGAAATTCACTTTTTAGAGGACCAACTTCGCAGGGCCATAACTTTTGATCCGAGTGTTTGATTTGCTATTATTGCATATTGTTTGAAAGCTCTCAACAAGCTCTACAATGTGTGAGTTGACCGTAGGTCGGTTTGGCCACCTTTTGAGTTGTTTCGGGGCCTCTAAAGTTTTATATCTGAATTTGAAGCTGCATTGGAGAAATTTCTCAGGACGAAAACTTTAATTTCTCCCAAACTGTGCATGGTATTGAGGTGATTCTTTCATGACCATAATTTTTTTCAGCTCTTTTCCTTGGGGTAAATTTTCACATCCATACGAGCCCGTTTTGGCCGACTTACTAAAAATAGTAAGTGTCCGTTTTTCACTATTTTTGACGTCTGACAGTCTTATACCCCTTAATTGTGCCATCATGGGACTCAAAACAACTAAAAAAAATAAAGAAAACAATTTTTTGGGTGATACAAGATTGCCCTGCACCGTTGGAAGCTCCTGTATCATTTATAGATGGTATGATTTTTTCAAAGTCCACGAATGATAGAATAAACACTTCTAGATTAAACTATGTATGCTATTTTGAATTGACGTTTTGAACCACACTAAATGATTCATCATAGGAAGAGGACAATAAAGAATATGATTGTAGAAATGACCTCAAGAAGAGTTAAGTGGTGGGAGAGGGTAGGGATGGAGGAGATTGGAAAATGAAGTAAAAGTGAAAATAGGTGAAAAAATGATGAAGACATAATAGAAGAATGAATAATATGGTAAAATGATATAACACAAATAAATGGATCAAAAAAGGTTAAAGTTAAATGTCTCGAACAATGAATTAATAACTCTAATGACCTTACCCTAACCCTAACTCAATGATTCATCATAGGAAGAGGATAATGAAGAATATGATTGTAGAAATGACCTTAAGAAGAGTTAAGTGGTGGGAGAAGGTAGGGAGGGAGGAGATTGAAAAATGAAGTAAAAGTGAAAATAGGCATTTAAAATGATGAAGACATAATAGAAGAATGAATAATATAATAATATGATATAACACAAATAAATGGATGAAAAAAGGTTAAAGGTTAAATGTCTAAAATAGTGAATTATATAAAAAAATGATTGAGGAACAATTACCAAAATTATTAAAAGAAATGAAAAAAAGATATAAAGGAAAATATATTAAAACTTAAAACAATGATAATTTAACCAAAGGAAAAAGAAAAAAATATGAGATTATATATAAAATATAAATTGAAAATTTAAATAAATGATTCAATTAAAATAAAAAAATAGATGGTTAAAATATAATAGATTATAATATATATAATATATAATATATATTAATATAAATAGATAAAATCATAATAATTTATATAATATATATAAATATAGATTAAAGGAGAACCTACAAAATAAAATAACCAATCGTCTATATATATTTTTTGTTCGATAAATCGTTGCTTAGGGATAGCACACTATGTGTTTTGACTGGAGCTATGAACTAGTGAGGCCACATAAGGGGGACCTCATTCCTGATATCTCCATAACCACCATTGCCACCACCACCTTAACCACTACTGCTGTCACTATATCCACCGTCGCTACTGCCTTTGTTGACCCTGTGGTCACGTTCTCCTTGCTGCAATCCCACTATCCACCGTGGGATTCAAACCTCTGACAACCCAAGTGCTACCCTTACAACTTAATTGTTGCATTGTGGGGTCAACCCCAACCTATCATATATATTAATATAAATGTATAATATAAATTAATATATTACCTACATAATGTAGATTAACTTATTTACCTACAAAATATTGCCTTCAATATTATAAGATATAAATAGAAATAGTATATATAAATTCTACATTAATATAGGTTATATATATAAATTAATATTATCTATATTAGAATAGGTTGTATATTATATAATGTATAATAAAGACCTAAAATAATATAGGTTATCTTATATGCCTATATATTATAGGTTATAAATTTTTTTGGAGAACCTATATATATAAATTAATATAAAAATATACATGAGGAAAAAAAATTATTAATGAAAAGGAGGAGAGTATACAATAATTAAGTTATACCATAAAATATTAAAAACATAGATAACAAATATATTAGTCTAATGGAAAGAATAATACAATTTTTATTTTATTTTATTATTTAATAGTGTGAATCCAAATCTCTATAAAATAGTTAATTGATTTTTGTCAAATTTTCTTTAATAAAAAAATAACAATTACATTCTTTAAAAAAGTCAAAATAAGTAACATTTATTTATTTTAGAAAGATTTAATGAAATAATTTTATAAAGCAAAAAATGAAAAATCCTTCTTTAAAAACATGTTTACCTTGCTTTACTACCTTGCTTTCCCTACAAATGGGTCAATAACACACATAACTTTTTAACCAATCATATGCACAAGAAATAATTTTTATAATTTGTATAGTTAAATGTTTTACAAGTTGACTTTACAAAACTAAATTTTATTGTAATTTAAAATATTGTTTTTGATTGGTTGAAAACTAAATTATTAAAAACTAGTTAACTAAAAAAAGTCAAACTCATTACAATAGTACTATGCCAATGACAAGTACGAATAATAAAAAGAATTACAAGAGAATATAAAGAGAAAGATAAGAAACAAAGAAACAATAAAAAGTAATATTGAAATATCCAAGAATGATAATAATAAAATTGAAAGAAAATGGGAGGAATGAAAAGGGAGAGCAAAAAGGAATGCACAAAATTAAGAATTGATAAGTTTAAAAAATAAATTATGCAAAGGGATACTAAAAGGCAAGACATGGGAGATATTAAAAGAGAATATAATACATAAATAAGATAAATTAGCTTAGCGAAGATCAAAATAATGATAAATAAAATAAAATAAACCATAAATCTAGGATAAATAACAAGTGAATTGACGAATGAAAGAACCAAAGACTACCAAAATCAAAACAATGAGATAAATAAAAATATAGAGAAAACAAATAGCAAGAAGGATAATATAAAGAAAACAACTAAAGAATACTAGAAGAACGAATATAAAATGAATGGAAGAGAAAAAGGTTAAAAGAAAAAAACTAAAAAGCAAAGAAAAAAGACCTCAAAGACAATAAAGAAGACTAACTATAAACTAAGGAGAAATAAGATCTAACATAATACTACAAAGGACTATACAATTAAGACTGAAAATATAGAAAAATCAAAAGAGAAATTTGAAGAGAAAGCAAAGAAACCAAGAAATTATAAAGGTAGTAATAAAATAGCTAATTATGAAAAATTCAAATTGAAGGCAATGGAAAGGAATCAAATAATGAAGAATAAAAGGAAAAAAGATATGACAAAAAAGGAAAGTAACAAGTTAAGAATTTAAATAGGATATAAAAATAATTAAGCATAGGAATACAAAAAGGAAAGACAAATGAGATATTAAAAGAAAACAATATAGAGAAATAAAATAGCCTAATGAAGACCAAAATAATGATAAAAAACATAAAGCAATAAAGCTTGAACAAAATAATAAAAACCCACTATTGAGGCAAAGAAATACATATGTGTAAATAAATAATAGTCAATTATATTGAGTACAATAGACTATAAAGAGGAACACAAATAAATGAGAAGACATTACAAACCACCAAGAGGGAGGAAGGAAAATGAAGAAAGAGATAAAAGGAAAGGACAACAAAAGGAAAAGGAAACAACTCCAGGACTCAAGAAAAGGAGAAAAACAAGGAACAAGGGGAGGAGAAAGACAAAGGAGGGAGAGAGGGGTAGGAAAAGGAAAGATAGGGACCAGATGAAAATACAGGGAGGGAAATCATACAACATTTGATGTGGGCTCTCTAAGGGTGTTTAAAAGGGGTTTCCAAGAAAAACTAAGATTACAATCCCCATCTTGGTTGAGGTTGGATGGGTGGTTGTTGATTTCAATGGCTTCTTTAAGCTTTCTCTTGAAATGGTTATCTTCATTGAATAGGATTTTAGTGTTTTCTAAAGTAATGTGATTTTTAGTCTTAGAAGAGTGCTCGATTAGGGTTGATTTTAGAACTCTCTCATGTCTTTAATGTTAGCACAATGCTCTTTGATTCTAGTGTTGATAGAGCGACATGTTTCCCCAATGTAAGGGATGCCACAAGAACACAACATTTTGTAGATGCCAAGGTCGAGGAATGAATCTAGAGGATCTTTTGGGGGGGGGGATGCAATTTCTTAGAGTGATAATGTGCTTAAAAGTGCAATGGAGACCCTTTTTGAGGAGGATCTTAGCAATTTTGTTGGAATAACCCTCCACATAAGGAAGGGTAGCTAAAGGTGTGGGAGGGGGGAGAGGAGCTTGGGGTTGGAGGGAGAACTTGGTTTAGGCTTGATTGATATCCCTATTGATGTGTTTCCTTTTGTAACCATTTAGTGAGAAAACGTGGGATAGGTGGGATAACTCTTGGCCAATGTTACTTTGATTTCGATATCAAATTCGTAACTCAAAAAGTGATTACGGGTCAAGCCATCATCAATTAGTTGGTAGAAGCTCCCTCATCTCACTCCTTCCCTAATTTGGATTTATTTTCTTCCCTAATCTGGATTTATTTTTGGAAACACCCTCCACATAGGGAAATGGGTAATGTTACTTTCTACTTGTTCGATATCAAATTCGTAACTCAGAAAGTGATTAAGGGTCAAGTCATTGTCGATCATTTGGAAAAAGCTCCCTCATCTCACTCCTTCCCTAATCTGGATTTAATTTCAAATGAAAATTTGTTTACATTAGACCATGAATTTGTGTGGGAGATGTACTTCGATAAATCGAGATGTCAAACTAGCTCCAAGGCAGGTGTAGTCTTAATCTCACCTGAAGGTAAGCTAATTCCTCTATCCTTTCGATTATAATTTCATTGTACCAATAACATCATTGAGTACAAATTTATTATTAATGTCTTGCGTGCTGCAATGACACTAAACATCAAACATATTCACATTTATGGTGATTTCAAACTTATTGTAAATCAAATCATAGGAATGTATCAAGCCAAGCAGAATAAGCTATCTCAGTATCGAGATCCGGCTTTATCCTTGCTTTATTATTTTTCTTCTTTCATGATAGACAATGTTCCTAGGAGAGAAAATTGCCACGTGGATACAATGGCGAGCAAAACCTCCCTTGTACCCTTAGATGATGGTGTAGAAAAGTATCACTTTGTGATTCACATTCTCCACTCTCTTGTTGTCTCGAATCAACCTGAACTCGATGGTCTTGTGTGTGCACATGTAGACTCGAGGACATGGTATTCTCACATTTACAATTATTTAAAGACTAGAACTTTTCTTGGTGATGTGACTAAAAACACTTGCACTCAGATATGAAAACTTTCAGCTTGATATGTTATTCTATCTAATATTCTTTATCAAAAGTCTTATAATGGTTTTCTTCTTCGGTGTCTCACTAGGGTTGAAATACCCCTTGCCCTTCAAGAAGCTCATTCAGACTTTGGAGGTGGAAATTTCAGTGATAAATCCTTAGTGTGTAAATTAATTCACATGGGATATTATTGGTAAACAATGGAGCAAGAATCCTTTTCCTTTGTCAAGAAATTCCCTAAATGTCAACAACACAACAATCTTATTTGAGCTCCTACACAAGAGCTTCAAAATTAGACCTCTCCTTGGCCATTTTCAAAACATGGGGGTGGGATATTATTGGAAAATATCACCTCCTTATAAAAGACATATATTTATCATTTCTACTACTAATTACTTTACAAAATGGGTTAAAGATGTTTCGCTTCAATCCACTAACGCTGAAGCAATTTGTAGCTTTCTTCTAAATAATATCATTGCTCATTTTGGAGTGCCTTCTATACTTGTTTTTGATAATGTTACTTGTGAATAAATATTCAATAAGCTCCCTTCTGGTATATTTTTGCTCTAAGTATCGGTCCACACATTGCAAATAAGCTACTCGACTTTTTTTTGTCAAAATCTACTGCCCCCTCCACGTGTCTGCTCTACGCTCCCCGAAAGTTTCCTTTCCTTTGCATTTCAGGAATCCTTGCTATGCTTCTACATGCCATCGTTGCACACAATTGATGATCGCTTCCCTTCACTTTTGAGTAAAGCTCCGCCCACGCGCCACGTGTCACCTTGGTGCAAGTTTTCAACGGCAAAAGATAAAGATTCACACGGGCTATGTTATGTCACCACGTGTCTCTTTGGCGGGTTGTGTATTTGGGCGATGGCTAAAGCAAACCAAATGCTGCGACTAGCCGCCACATTTCATAATTACTTTACGGGGTGATGACACTTGCCTACTTGACCTTGCCAGGACCACCACCATCATTTCTAGAGGATGCACCTGAGCCTAGAATGACCAGATGCTTGGTTTCAAATAGTTTTTGTTGCAATGACCTGGGGATATACTAATTTTGATCATTACCGAAGATCGTGAAATATTTTTTGTTACTGCTCTCCAAGGCGGTGGGACTTTTAGCTATATATACTTCTCTCTATTTTGAGGGAAGGGTCCAAATTTTGGAAAAGGAACACTGATTTTAGAAAAGACACCAAGCCTTTACTATTGTTTTTATTTTATTGAAAAAGACTCTCAGACTATGCCAATTGTTCGACCTTTATGTTCTTTTATGATATTTGATTAACTTTACACTGTGCTACTATTGTCTAGATATTTCATTTGAGAACTTCTATAAATTGAATGCAAGTTTGCTTGTCTAGATCATGTCTTATGACTCTTCTTGGCAGTTGGAATGTATGCAATGTTATTTTATGTCAATGAATGGATTATCTATACTTTAATATTTAGTTTCTACCTTTTTGGAACATCACAAATACCAATTGGGCCCTTAGATCTATGATTTATCATGCCTATCATTAAGTCTTGGTGCATCACCTTAGATTAGATTTTATTTTATATATCTGCTTCCTTTTCCCTTTCCAAACCCCCATTATAGAAGAAGTTGGCTTCTTTAAAAATCTGGAGGTCACTTAGTTTAGCGCAAAAGGTCTCCCATAAACTGAGTTTCCCATAAGACACTGTTACCTTGTCAATTTTTGGCATCAATTTGTTCTTTTTCTGGCACGCCCGGTGGGACAGAGCTTAAATGAATTTTCACTTTAGAAGGGTGTATGAGCCATCGACTTATAACTAGATCCCAAACTGGAAAAAAACCCAGTTTACTAGTATCGCCACTAGGAACAGTGTAGGTTGCAAGTTAGTTGGTAAATGTTCCACTCCCTCCACCCATTCCCATAACCATGTTGCCAGCTTCCAACATAAATTACATGGTATGGGACACCAAAAGTCCCCTAGTAGCTCCAATAGCACCCACTATCTGGGCTGCTATCCCGGTCTCAGCTATGAAAGCTATACCCAAGTTTACTGGAGATGGCTCGAGAACACTCGCAGAACATCTGCAAGATGTGGTAGACGTGTGTCTGGTGCATGCAATCACCACATAGAATGTAG
>VDFB02133257.1:0-15797 GCA_007258455.2 Sequoia sempervirens | reverse complement strand
TCAAATGTTTCAATTGTGAAAAGATAGGTCATTATGTATCTAAATTTCCAATCAAAGTTACTAATGACAAACAAAAGGATCATAAGGGAAATTTTTTCAAAAAGAGTTATTATGTTGAAAAGGACATTGGTGTATCTGGTGATGAAGAATCAGATTATTTGGATGAAGGAAGTGATGAATTATTGTTCATATCTTTAAATGTTGGAACTAATTCTATTAATCTTGAAAGATGTGTGAAGGAAAATACTCTAGAAATAGGTCATAACATTAAAGGAACTATGTTAACAATTTTTTTATGCTATAGAGGAGAAGAATTACTAGATCATTGATAGTGGATGCTCAAATCATTTGACAGGTGATAAGAGTAAGTTTGTTATGCTTGAAAAGTATGATGGTGGTCTTGTTAAGTTTGGTGATGATACATCTGCTAAGATCTGTGGGAAAGGTTCAATTACTTTTGATGGAAATTATAATATGAATGATTTTCTTTATGTCAAGGGCCTCCGTCATAATCTTCTAAGTGTAGGAAAAATGTGTAGCAAAGGATATATTATTGTATTTTAGAATGGTGGTTGTGAAATCAGAAAAGGAAGCTCTGGTATTATGGTTGTTGCTGGAACAAGGATAGGAGGTAATGTCTATCAAATCAAAAGTAATGGTGCAAATTGCTTTATGTCTCAAACTAATGAAAGTTGACTATGGCATGGAAGAATGGGTCACATCAATTTTGATAGCCTAGCAAGGATAAGTTCTACTAATGTTGTGAGATATTTTCCAAAGATTACAAATCCTAAAAATGCAATCTACAAAGAATGTCAAGTTGGAAAGCAAACAAAGACAAGATTCAAGACAAAGGAATTTTCTACCATAGGTCCCTTGGAGTTAGTGCATGTATATACTGTGTGGACCTACCATAATTAGAAGCTCATATAGTGATAGAATTATTTCATGTTATTGATTGATGATTATTCTAGAATGGTTTAGGTTACTTTTCTCAAAGGAAAATTAGAAGCTCTAGACAAGTTTAAATCATTCAAGGCTATGGTTGAGAATGAAATGAATCTGAAAATAAGATGTTTGAGATCTAATAGAGGTGGTGAGTTTACTTCAAATGAGTTTAACGGTTCTTTTGAAGATCATGGAATAAGAAGGAATTTATCAGCCCCTAGGACTGCTTAGCAAAATGGAGTTGTGAAAAGGAAAAATAGAACAATTACTGCGGAAGCTGACTAAGTTAATGATGAGAAGAGCTAATCTTCTAGATGTCTATTGGAGAGAATCAATTCATATTTGTGTCTATATTCTTAACAGAGGTCAAGTAAGAGAAAACAGTTCAAATAATCCCTATGAGTTATGGTATGGTAAACCACCTACTGTAAAATATTTCATAGTTTTTGGAAGCAAATTTTATATCAGAAAAGATGAAGAAAACTTGGAAAAGTTTGACGCAATATTTGATGAAGGAATCTTCCTTGGATACTCTACAAGAATCAAGGCCTACTGATGCTACAACAAAAATATTGAAGAAGATCATTGAGAGTGCAAATGTCAAAGTGGATGAAGAACCATATCAAAGTTCAATACTGATAGAAGGATATGAATCTAATGAATCCCCTTGCAGTGAAGAGTAAAAGGTTGAAGATAAATGAAAAGAGTTGATAGTTGAAGAGGAAGAAGCTCTGGAAAAGAATAATAAGACTCCCAAATATGTGAAGAAGAATCATTCAGAAGATCAAATCATTGGATATAAGAGAAAAGGTGTATTGACAAGAAGAAAAGATGCTATGAGAAAGAAACAAGTAAATTTTTTATTTACATTCTGAGCTGAAACCAAAAATAGTGACCGAGGCATGCAAATATGAAAATTAGATCAAAGAAATGGAGTTAGAACATATAGAGAAGAATCTAACTTGAGAATTGGTCCCAACACCTAAAAACAAGAATGTGATTGGTACTAAGTGGGTATTACAGAAAAAGATGAATGAATATGGAAAAGTGGCTAGGAACAAGGCTAGACTTGTGTGTAAGGGTTACTCACAAGTTGAAGGTATAGACTTTGAAGAAATTTTTTCTCTGGTTGCAAGGATGGAAGCTATCATGATGTTTTTAGCTTTTGCATCACATAAAGATTTCAAAGTTTATCAAATGGATGTGAAGTCTACATTCTTGAATGGTGAATTGGAAGAAGAGGTATACACTAAACAACCAGAATATTTTCATTGTCAAAAGATACAGAGAAATATGGTCTATAGATTGAAGAAAGCATTGTATGGTGAAGCAAGCCCAGCCCCCAAAGATTGGTATGCAACTCTTGAGAATCTTAGGAAGAGCAAAGAGTTGGATAAGTGTGTGCATCTGTCTAGGAAGCATTTCAAGATATATCTCTTGGTCCTAGACTAATGTTGAAGGCTACCTCTCAGGGGGAGTAGGTAGTATTGGTTGTTGGATGGTGCAATCAGTTGGAGCATATTATGTGCTCCTAAGGGGAACTATATAGAAATAAGAGTGTAGAAGAATGAGTGCATTTGCAAGTGTTTCCATTTGTATGTTGTCAAAGGGGGAGAGCAAGAGTTGGATGATTTTATGACCCTTTTCCATTGATTTCAAAGGGGGAGATAAAGTTAAATTGGTTGAAAAACCATTGTGTAGAAGTTGATATGGTCTGAAGACCATAGGGGGAAAAGTGTGGAGAAGTATTGTATGAGGAGAAAAGAAGGAGAGTGATCTAGAAGAGAAGGTGTTGTTGGTGTTATAGAAGAAGTTTGAGATGAAGAGTAAAGATTTGTCCCTATCAGGGGTAGTAGTGCTTCCAATGGGATTATTTCTTATTGCATTATTGTTGTTGGTTGCTTTTGTTGCTGGTGGTTTTTTAGAAAATAGGTGTTGCCATCAATGACAAAGGAAGATATCATTGGAAGTTTGGAATCTTGGTTTATTTATGAGTTTCTTGGATGTTTTCATTGATTTCAACCCCTTGTATGGAGAGAGTATTGGAATTTTGTTGTTGATGATGTCAACACTTAGCATTGGAGTGGTTGGAAGTTTGGAGTTGTTGGTGTTAATGTCAACACAATATTGTTGGTGGTATCATTGTTGTCTTACTTCAGAATAGTTGCAGAGGTTGTTGGTCTAACTTGTGTTTGAGGCTATTGTTGTAGTGTTGCATATGTTGTAGATGTGTTATAGAGATGTTAGTAATATTGTTGATGAATTTGGTTCACTTGGTTTCCAAGTGCTTTTGAGAAAATTTGAGTTAAGTGTAATAGAGTGGTGTTTAGTGTTTTCTTCGCATTTCATCATGGTTGAAGATGTTCCCATGTGGTTTGGACATGATGATCAAAGGTGCTTAGAAAGTGTCATATTCATAGTTTCAGGTTCTGGATCGTACTAAAGTGGAAGATGTGTTTGATAGTATGCTTGTCTAGTGAAACAGGGTGTCTAGGAGAAATGAGATTGCTCTGCATTTCTCCATAGTAAATTTTTTGGTGTTGCAGATATGGGAATATACTTATAATGTTTTTGTCTACTTTACCTTGAATTTTTAGGTGTTTTGGTGCTCTGTAAAGGTGTCTGGTGTGTTGGATATCTATGGTAGTATGTCTAGTTGCACAGAATGAAGGTGTTCTTGAGTTTTAGGTGGTTGCAGTAGTTGTGAAGTATATTTTGATGGTGCTAGAGTATTTTGAGATGTTTTATGGATGTTGTGGAATATTCTTGTGTGTTCTACAAGATGTTTCTGAACCTTGAAAAAAAAATTTGGTGTCGCTTGTTAGTGTTAGTGTAGGTTTTGCTGACTTGGCGTGGTAGTGCTAATTGCAGAGGATAATTATTGATTAAGTGTTGAGAAGCGTGTTTGTGTATATTTGGGTACCAATTATGTAGTGGCATGGTTTGGATTCATTTATTTATATTGTGGGAGTGTTTAGTGATGACATATTTGGTGTTACACAGTTGAGGTTTATACATTTTATTAAGGCCGACCTAATTGAGTGTTTTAGGTCGTGGATGATATAAATGCAAGGTGAATTGTTGTATGGATTATGTGTGAAGAAAGTGATCAAGGGTGTTGATCTGAGTGTGATCCTTAATGCCTATGAATTCCTAATGTAGTGAGTAGAAGGTGTCAACATTTCAGTCTGTTAGATGAGTTGTTTGTGCTTCAGTGGAACTGTACCTTCGGCATATGAGAGATGCATTGCTAGCAATTAAAATTGGTAGTGAGCCACCCCTTCTTCTTTCTTTCTTATGGACAATGATTCCTTTGGTAGTGAGCCACCAGTAGTGATCCTTTATTTATCTTTCTAGGCAGTGAGCCTTATTATATTTGGTGTTGCAATTCATATATTAGTGAGCTAATCCTCATAGTGGTTTTTCCATTCTTAGGTTTTCCACGTAAATTTGGTTTTCTTATGTGTTTTGATGTGTTTTCAATACTTCTTTATAAGTTTACATTATTTTAATGCATGTTAAGGGTTTAATGATGAATAAGGGTTTAAGAGATAATGCAAATCTGAGTGTTAATGAGGGTTCTTGACATTTTAAAAGTATACAACTGATTCACCCCCCTCTCAATTGTCATGTGCATCTAACACTTGTAGCTTCTATTTTTTTAATTAAACTAATAATGAAGCAAAGGATTAGGTGGTCATTTGAGGCCTTAAGTTGTTTTTCACTTGTAATCCCACAATAGTGTGTCATATTTTTTAGCCTAACTTGGATCTCAAAATTAGGTTTTTTTATGATTTTTCAATTTATGTTAATTATAGAGAACAAACAATCAAGAATTTAAGGATGATGTAAATTTTTGAGTTGTAGAATTTTCTATGTAGATTCAAGCTATAATTTTAAAAAATAAATTTAAAGAACTATTTCTATCACTTTTTATTTTTCCACTATTTTTCATTGAGTGACAGTATTCTATAATGCATAGTTTCCACTCAAACAAAAATTTCCATGATTTATTGGAATTATATTATTAGCTCCAATGTCTAGTGTATAGATATTCTTTAGCAATTTTTTATTAAATTTTATTTATTATTTTTTGAATTAGTGATAACAAATATTTCATACACATATCATTATGTAACACATTTCTCTTAGCATGGTTGCACTCACACTTGCTACATAAACCTTATAATTTTTAAATAAAGCTTTCCTTAGATGCTCTTTGTTGCAAATGTTAGTGTGGGTGCATTTGTGAAGGAATCCTCCTTGGTAGGGGATTCTTCTAGAATTCTAGGCAAAAATTTTCCCTTGCAAACTATGGTTGAGTTTGGTGTCATTTTCATCCCTCTTCCATTGCATTTGTGAGTATTTTTTGGGCCTACGTTAGGTTCTTATGACATGATGACTAATAAGTTATGGTGGGTGGAACTTCTAGTTACTATATTTTGGTAGTTGGTAGCTTGGATGGGGCAGGTTGGGCATGTTTTTATGTGGCCCTCTCTCCCAAATTTTCTTAAGTCGGCTTTGATTCATGGAAGGATCTCACTAAGGACACTATTGATCTTTTTCCTTGTGCTAGGGGTTTATTTAACATAGTCTTTCCTTCTCTAGAGGACATGTCTAAGTGGTTTTGAATTGTAAATTGTGGTTGTGGGGTGAGCACTCCCTCTCTCTCAAACTATGGTTTGCCTCTTTCAACACTATGACTAAATATCTCAATGTTTTACTTATTTGGGCAAGGCCCCCTTTGACTCCCTCTCCAATTTTGTAAAGATACTTTATTTGAGGATATTGGAAAATACTATTATTTATTTTTTGAAGGTGGATTGAACCACGTCCAATATTGGTCACTCTACCTATGCCTATATTTTTGTGAACATCTATATTTTCAAGCATCTTCATGGAGATTTCATATTGTTTGTTGAGGAAAGGAAGTGGATTCAATGAATTGATTATGATACCTTACCATTCTAATGTAGATGATTCTTTGCTATTAGAAATATTTCCTCTAACTATGCTCATCCTTTTCATAGGAATATGAGCTCTACTACTTGGAAGCACAATGCACTCCCCAATCATTTAACTTTGGTTTCCCTATTGCTCCTACCCCATTATGGATGAGGATCCTACATCCTTGTTGATAGATCATGTTGTGGTTATGGACACTCCTCCTATGGAAGCTTCCCCTAGGGATGATGTGACTTTAGCTATTTTCTCAACCCCTAAAAGAACTTCTTCAAAACCATTGTAGGCTTCTCCTATGCTATCTAGACTTATTACCCCATCAATGGGCTATGGGTGTACTCTTGTTACTAAATATTTGGTGGATTTTTTTGTTGCATTTAACTTCCTTAAATAGACCTTTTTCATCATCACATGAGGTGTCTCAAGATGCAGTGGTGGATGACATCCTCCTCTCTCCATGCTCGATTGAGTTTGAAGAATATGTATCCTGAATGACTATTCAAAGAAGAGAGGTCTTCCTAAACCTAATTTAGATTTCAATCCCTAAGCTATGGGTGTGAGAACTTCAAGGAAGGTTTCAAGAATTGTATAAGTTTTAGTTCCCTATTGTTGTTCAGATTCTATTGTGTTGTGTTCAATTTTTTGTCTTGTGGTATGGGTTAGCTATTATTTTGTCGATATTTCAATATTTTTGGGTTTGAGGTCCCATTTTAATGTTGTGGCACAAATTTTCTATAGTTTCATCATATTTTGGTTTTTGTGCTAGTTGGAATTTGTAGTAAAGGATTCTAGGACCCCCTCCAAAACTTGTTTTACCCATTTTATCAAAAACATATTTCTCTTAGCTTATTTGTCAAAATTATTTTTTTCCTTTTCATTAAGGAAATCTATGTGGAGTGCAATGTGATTTTTAAGATTTTTTAAAAAATAATTATTATTTCTCATAGTGCCCTAAATAGAGGTAATTATTTTTTGTAATGGAAATACATTCATTATTATTTTTATAAAATATATTATTAAACATAATATATTATAATTTTTGTAATTCTAATACTAAAGGCTATGTATTTACAAAATGAAATTTTCAAATGACTTCATTTAATCCCAAAAGGTGAAGAAAAATTGATTTTTGTTAGCAATTTGATGTGTGTGGAGGAGAGTCCATAAAAGGGTTTGATTTAATCTTAAGGGTTTCTATCCAAGGGGTTTTAATCTAATGGGATTTGATATAAGGGGTTCTACCCTTTAGATGGAATCCATGAAGGATTAAATCATAATTTTTTCTAGAAATATATTATTTTAGACAAAAATAAGATGTTCCATAAGTAGGACACACTATTGTGGGATAAACTTACTAGGTCTTCTTGAAAGAGGATTCTTTGATTATGATTAGTGCTCTACCAAAAATTTCTTCACTTGATTAAAAAATTAACAATGTTTTAAGATAAGCTTAAAAAGTTGTAGATTCATTTGAAGAGCTTATAATTCAACATTTCTATAAGGAAGCAAGTTTGTTTTCCAATTTCATGGCTAAATATGTGGTCAACTCTAATGATAGATAATTATTAGTAATTCTTACCTAAACTCATTTCAACTCATGACCACCCAATTATCTTTCCACATCACCATTATAGTTGTAAGGATTAAGAGATCACTCCTTGTTGATGGGAAAATTGCATGCGCCCCTTTGTGTGATAGTTATAACTTTTTTGAAGCTATGGTAATTAAACATTTGTTAAATTTTTGCATATGTTGTTGTGGCTTGAGATGGAATTATGGGCATATGTTTTTGTTGCCACTATAGAGATGATGTTGTTTATTTATTTATTGATGAAAATGTATAGATTACTTCAAAGAAGTATTATAGACTATTAAAATGTAGCAGCCCTTCATAGAACCCTAGAGGACAACTCAAATATGCAACAATAATGGAACAAATTTTTTTAAAGAGATATAACAACAAACTGCATGATACAACATAACATATAATCTAAACTAGAGTCCTCTAAGGTTCCATAACTACATTACTAACACAACTATAAACATGAACATGAAATTAGGTAAACATCCATAAATATCTTCTATATACAACAAACAAAAAAAAACAACTTCTATTACGTGAGGGTACATCTTAATGGTTACATCAATACACTATTTACAATAAGATTTCCCCAAATACAAATGGGAAGTATACATCAACATTTCCATACATGGGTCAAGCTGATATACAAAGTCCAATACATGTGCATAGTAACTATCCTCGGTGGTATAAGATCTAAAATCTGCAATTCAACAACAACCTCCCGCATACACCAACGATGCATTTGGAAAACCCAATGGAGTAAAAAGAACAATCCACGACCACGTGGAACCCTAAGGTCCACCCCCCATGATAGGAGATAACAATAAGGTCCCACTACACAAATAGTCAAGAAGGCAGTAACACAACACCAAAGGGCTAACATGACTCCAACATACAATGCACAACATAACATCACATAATAGTAACGCCACTTCTAGAGGCACACAAACAACAAGAGGAACACAAGACTAGGGAGTGCTAGGTTGCTATAGGGAAGAGTGTCATCACATGGTATCATCATGGGTTATCCTTGCAGTTCGACCCCTCTACTAACTCTAGACCCTGGACCCCAAGTGATACCCATGCATAACTACATCATCCTTTCATGGGGACAAGGATGCATATTCATGCCAATGAGGATCTCCTGGTAGCCACCTTGGCCCCAACACCTCTAACGACCTTCCCAACTCATCCTAAGCTTGTACTAACACTCTAGGCTATGAGTGGGGCAACAAAAATTATCTTATTAATGTGTTTAAAACCCATCCCAAGATTAATTAATTATATGTTATCAGTTGTTTAATCCAACTCTCAATGGGTTATCCTAGCAGCCACTTGTGGGCCCTGACCCCCACTTGAGAGCCTCTTGGAAATGCGTGTAGGATCATCATGGAAAAAATAGGCCTTAAGTGGCAAAAATTCAAAAAAGTAGAGTTAGGAAACTTGGCGTAAAAATTTGAATAAGTTATCTATATTTATTTCAAAAATATGTAAGAATAAAATCTGTAAAATTAAATTTAGTTTAAGCTGCACTAGGTTTATTTAAAAAAAAATCTATTTGGTGAAAATTTGGAAATTTCAATCGCGTTAGTGCTTAAATTCGGGGAAAATAAGTGGTTAATGCATTACGACCACCTAACCACAATAAAATGATAATATTTTTATAATATTTTAGATATATAAGTAGAGGACTCATGTCGATGTCTTGATGCATATTTTTTGTATTTTTTTTTTTTTTAAATTAAATAATTAATTATGAATTTTTATTACAACTTTTAAAATATAAAAACTTCGTATGTCGACCATCTTAACTTGGTCAAAACTTCATGAAATTTATTTTTTAATCCTATATTATGTGAAGCATATTTGTGGCCATGTTTCGGATTCAAAAATGTGATACCGTTGAAGCTATAGATGTTTTTCAATCGGCCTATCAATGGGGACTTTAGTCAATTCAAATAGAAAATGAATAATAGAAATTTATTAGATTAAAAGTAAAACATAATTTATATTAGTGGAAATTTGAGAATCTCCTTTACAAAACCCTTTTCGTTTCATCATTTTGGTAAAAAAATTATCAACCACATACCATCATATGTACTTTTGGCCCTATTATGATCCTGCACATACCCTCCCCTACTTTGCAATAGAAGACCCAGAACAAAAGGCATGGTAAAGCCATATTGAACACTTAACCATTTCACATGAAACCACATATAGGGTGAAGCATGAACCATCTTTCTTACAAAACACAAGTGCTAGAAGGAAAAATAGTTTAAGGAAAACCCTCTTGCACACATCTCATGACCATAGGAAACTATTTTCAAAATGAAAGAAACATGAATCCAAAGCTTAAGTTAATTTCCCTAAGCCTTTTGAATACTACCATAAACCACTTAGCACAAAGACTCCCTCTATAAAACAATAAGCAAAATCAACTCAATATCAACCAAACAAAATAATCAATAATAATAATCAACAAATAATACATCCATGGGAGACATTTTCACAACTCATGTTACTTAATCCACCCCGATATCAAAATCAAACACAATATTCCATACAAATATTCAATCAAACATGAATTCCATGAAAGACATTATTTCATATCTCATGATACTCACTATTTATCCACTAAATCACTTAAGAAACCATTTACCCAGTAACACTTGAACTCAATAATTAATTGCATGGTAAATTTACAATTTAACTATTAAACAAATATAAAGAAATCATCTATCATTAATTAACCAGAAAGATACTCTAATAACTCCTTCAATATCTAAATATAGCTAATCAATATTAAATATTTTATCGCTGGCATTCTATTTCTTCATTCTCTTCTCTAAGAATGTTTGATTAAAATAATTAAACAAAGTATTTGTTTCTTGATTCTAAATTAGAACCTCTAGACCTACCTACAATAGAATACTAATTTTACTATAATGATAGAATTTTCGAACTCAACAACGAAAGACAAATAAGTTTAGTTTCCAAACATACATATTTATTTATATAAATCTCATGATCTATTTCTTTTCCTAAAATAATAAGTCTATATGCAACTCCATATAATTAATTGAAATATTTCTTTTAAATAAATGTGCATCCTAGATATTCCTCTATCTACATACTTTGACTAATAATCTTATTATGTATTGATTTCCAAACCCTTTCATAAACTTAAAATGAAATGAGTTCTTTGCATATGATAATGGATAATCTGATTCCATCCATTATTATAAATGTATTCAGTGGACAATTAATAATGTTTTATAAGTATGACTATTAAAATTACTATTCCTTCTATTTGAAAAAGACTCATAAAGTCATTCAGATTAAATATCATTTGCTAACCTGATTAGTGCAATGCACAAGGACAAGAAAGGAATTAAACCCAATTACCAAAGAAGCATAGCCAAAACAATATGGTACACAACCATAGAAAGCATCTGTTACCCAAACAGAAACCAAAGGATAGATTAGTTAAACGAACTATGTTGTATAAATATACACATATAAAGTTATAGCCGAATGCAAAAAATAGTTTCATTTCAAGGTAGTAAAGACACTTCGTTCATTTAGTTCGAACTCGACATTCCCTTTGGGCCATTTTAGAGGAATCAAAATGCGCATTTCCCAATCCTTGGTCTGTGTATTTATCTCACACTCATTCATTGCTTGAGTAAACTTGCAGAAGTTTCTTGTGGTATAGGCAGTCTCTACTTAATTCATTAGAACCTAAAACCAAGAAGATAACCTGTCCAATTTGTTTGAGACATCTCTTGTGAATTTAACCAGGTCGGTAAGATTTGGTACTTGCTTAAGATGTGAATTTATTCCTGTGTAGTGGATTGATAAGATCTCGATTTGAAGATTTGGTTAAATTCTCTCTGTTAAATTTGGAAATATAAATATGTCTATCTATTTTGAGCAATGATTTAATTATCAGATATAGAATATGAGAGAATCGCTCTATATTCTAAGTCGAACAAAAGTAATACAAGCACTCTAAGCTTAAATCTTATTGTCTCATGCAGCACTGTTTCATTTCCGGCAACTAAAGAAAGCTAATCTTATCATGTGTCAATTTGATGTTACTACAGGTGGGCAGGGTTTAATTCTTTAGTTTCCAGTAAGCTTTGAATTAGAACACAAGAGAAGTAGCTAGAGATTTTAATAAGATACTATAGAAAGTTTATGGAGAACTCATATGGCCAATGATGATCAACTTCAGATTGAAATATAACTTAAGATGACAGGAGCTAGCTGACTAGGCAACAAGGAAAGTATAACCATCCTAATGCTGAAATTCAATCTCAGATACCAAAGATCATCATACCCAGTTTTAATGGATCAAGGAAGGTTGATCCCCAAGCATGAACTCAAAAAAATTAGATTATAGAAGAATACAACCGTGGATTCCATCATCTAAAAAATCCCACATGCTTTTGGATGATAAATATAGTCTTGTAGAGGATATGAGACCGATCTCAGGGATCAATCTAAGGAGAGACATATGTGAAAATTGGAAGCATAGACAATGCTCAAACTGCTAGACAGAACACCTCAAAGCGATGTCACCTCATGGAATAATCTAATCACAGGAAAAGCATGAAATAGATTTGTTGAAGTGTCTTTAGAAACTTTCAAGCAAATGCAATTGGTAGATGTAAACCAAATACCACGGCACTACAGCATCTCGCTATACCAAAATGCAGGGCTTTGGAACAGGAGTAAGAATGTTCATCAAGCATGAAGGGTAGAGGATTTTCATAGAACTTGAAGATATAAAAGCTACGGTAGACATGTATGCAAATGTGTAAGCATAGAAAGGGCATGCAAACTACCTCACACGCATTCTTAGAAGAAAAGTGGTCTCATGTCCTGTAATGAATGCATTATATACACAAAAATGGATTTGCAGAGAGGGTTTAAGAAAATTACATGCAAAGGCAATGTGTAGATGGAAACCCCCTTCTCCTCCATCCGCTGCCCTGCTCTCCCTTCATTCCCATCTTTTTCCATATATTGTTGTCTCCCCGAAGAAAGTATTGGAGATGGTTTTGGAGTAAATTTCTCATGCGTTAAGTTCGCCCCCGCCCGCACGCCCGCCCGCCCGCCCAAAGCCTCCATTTCCTGCTCATGAGCTATCCCTCAAGTATGGCGTTGGAATTAATTCACAATGGAAAACTTAATTAAGGCCCATTCTCTCACACGATGAAAAATGAATAATAGAAACTTTTCCATTTGTATGCCCAACCACTCTTTGAATAATAACTACCTGCCAACCGTCGGCTCCAAGCCAAAATGGGAAAAAAAATTGGCAGGGAGAATTAAAAGGAGCAATAAATGCTTTCCCATCATCACGACTGACAACCCCTTCGAATTCATTAATTCTTTCCTTTAAAATTTCCATGCAACAACCGTTATTGCCTCTTTCTTGTTTGCGAATGCAATCCTCATTATTTTATTTTAATATTATATTATGGCTATATTTATTTACAACTGTATTTATATTTTAATATTTATTTATCAAAACACTTTTACTCAATAATTTATTTAATACGTTAATTAATCAAGAATAACATTTAACAAACAACCTAAACTAACCAACCCAAACCAAGAATCATGAAAGGGTGAATCGGGGAGGGGCACTACAAAAAAAGGGTAGGTAGAAGATAATCATGCTTCAATCCAATACATTGGACCGAGTTTAAGAGACAAGACAACAAGAAACAAGCTAATAAAGCTACATCATTAACCACTATTCTTTTTATTTAAAAGGATAGATAAATGGCCTTGAGAAGGTCCATATATAATGTTTGGGAAAAACAGATTTTTTTAATATCCAATCTGCATGATTGAAGCAATGATAACAAAGTTTTAGGTGTATATTATTTGTAGCTTGACTTGTAGAGACAAGTTAATTCAATGGTGGCTCATATTTTCTTTAGGTTGGAAAAAAATAAGGTTAAAATGAAGAGCCATTCTTAAACACCATCTAGTTGAATAGTCAAATGTCAACCTTAGTTAAAATAGAACAAATATTTACCACTTTTATGTGGATGAGGCATAAAATTGCTATTAATTGTTTTGACCAAATAATATAGAGTAAAATTTGTATCAACGGTTTGACCATTGAATCAAATAACCTAAATGAGGTGTAAAATTACTAGTACTGGTTTGACCATTGAATTAAATGATCTTGAATGAAATTTTATGAATTTTTTGAAGATATTCCAACACTCAATTGAACTTTTCAAAGTAGAAAACTCCCCATTTCTTGAATTGAGTTCAAGGTTTGATTTCTATGGGCACATTTCATGGCTCTATCATATCAGTTGAGTGTGATGAATGATTTGCCAATAATAGGAGAAATGACATTGTTTAGACATCAAATTCATCTTAGACAATATACTAATAAATTATGTTTTTATATGAAATATTATTTGAAGGAATATAGTTTAGAATCATTCCAAACAAACAGTTGTATGAGGAAGATAAAAATGGAAATGGTATAATATCCTTGGCCTTCATCCTCATCTCTTCATAAACATTACAATTGATGTAAAATAGTGTATAAACATAGTTGACAATACAATTTCCCACTATTCAAATTATAATATACTATTATTATATAAATCAATGTTTGAGTGACAAAATTTTATGTCGTACATGAAGGTGACAAGAATCCTTTGATGGAGAAACCAAAGACCACTAGATTTCTTTGACATGAACACTAAAGAAGGATTTGTCCTCATCCTTCTATTTTTTTCTCATTTTATCCTTGTCTTCGTGACCTACATCACATAATTTCTTTAATAGCAATTTATTAGGTAAATGACATACTTCTATTATAATAATATTATAATAAATAAGTAATATCGATTTCTTTTGTTTATATGTATTTATATAATATATTGATTATGATGGTTGTAATGTGATGGTAATATTATAAATAAGATAAATATTCTTCAACACAATAATATTTAAATATTATACTTTTTAGCAATAGTTTTTGATAAAGGGAAAAACATATTTTGAAGGGACCCGGAACCCTTATACAAAAAGAGCAAGGTTGCAGAAAAGATAGCAAGCAACCGACGAAAAAGATCAGCTCCAAAACAAGACCAATCAAGATTTACAATTTACACTTTTCTTGTGGGAGCGGAGAATCATGTCAAAAGAAGGCTTAGAGGATTTAAATTTTTTTCCTTTAACTGTGATCCAACCTTCTTCCACTTGCGCCACTTTACCATGCCAAACCAGCTCGCTACTTTCATGAGTATGAAAGCCAGCAGCTAGTAAATTTGGAGATTCATCATGATTCCTTTGCGCAGATAAAGACTTTATAGAAGAACCACGAGAAGGGAAGCCGGCTTCTACAATCCTGAAGTGAAAGCGATCTTAGACTCAAAAGGAGGATAGCCCTAAGCGTCCCGCCCAGTTGAAGACGATAGAGATGATCCCTAAGCCGATGATTCAGAAGCAACCACTTTTGAAAAACTCTTATTCTGATCAACTTTCTTCTCAACCGTATAATGCTGTTGAGAGGCACCTTTCCACCAAGTAGCTGTCTTTGTTTTTTTCTCAAATCCACAATGTGTAGCTACATGTCTAGTATTGAAGCATCATCTACACTGGAAGGGAATCCCTTCATAATCCAAAGATTGGACCCAAGAGCCTTTAGAAGATTTAAGAAGGACTTCAGCAAGCAGCCCTTTTGAAACATTTATTTCAACCAGAATGTGAACATATGTGGAATGAAGAATGTCAGAAGATTCATCATCCACCATCAAAAAATCACCAAGGGCATCACCCACTTCCTCCAGAAGAGAGTCATGCCAAAGGTGAAGGGGGAGATTGGGCAATCTAACCCAAATCAGGAATTTATTAAAAGTTTCAGAAACAGGGTTGAAATCAGAATGCCAAGGTTTGATCATCAGCATATATTTATCTTCCCAGCTAAAAAAAATTTCACACAAGATTACTTTTTTGTCCTAAGCATTGTCAAATTTTGCAGCAAAAAATCCCTTAGCTAAGGGATAAATGTTAACTTTACCCAAAATTAAAGGCTCCCATTCACTAGATATCCAGGAATGTAGCTGGGGGAGGTTAGGCCAAAAACCTTTGGACCGGCAGATCACCCCACAAAGGGAAAGATCAGCAACAACCTCCTCAATTTCTTCTACCGTTTCATTTTTTAGCTTCACTAAAATAGCACTCCTAACAAGGATAAATCCACCAAAATTCCCAAGCTTGGGACCCACAAAATTCATGGCTTTAGCCTTAGGGCCAATCC
>VDFB02133256.1:0-33086 GCA_007258455.2 Sequoia sempervirens | reverse complement strand
ATTTCTAGCATAAGGCATAAGTGAATATTAGCAGCTGTAGACTACTTTACTAGGTGGATGGAGGGAGCTCCATTTAAAAAAAAAACTAGTAAAGGTGAAATAGTTATTTGTCTTGAAGAACTAGTAGCAAGATTCAACTCCTCAAAGACCTTGATCTCTCATAATGCACAAGCTTTTGTGGGGATTAGAATGTTAGATTTTACCTTAAAGATAAAATTCCACCTTAAGACTTCATCCAACTACTATCTGTAAGGAAATGGACTTGTAAAGTCCACAAACAAGAACTTGATCTAGCTAATAAAGTGAATTGGCTCAAAGCACGAAAGGGATTGGCATAAGCACTTGTGGGAAGCCTTATTGGATGATTGTATTACCCCAAAGAAATTTTTAAAGGCTTCCCCATACAAACTAGCTTATGTGAAAGAGGTAGTGTTTCTTATCTCCATGGAGATTACAACATTAAAACTACTCAAGTCTCTAGAAGTTGAGGAAAATGATAGTATGGAGGTAATATTAGTTGATCTAATAAACATACAAGCGGTCCAAGAAAAGGGTTTAGATGTTATGACCAACCACTAGCAAGTGATCAAAATATGGTTTGACAAGAAGGCATTTGACCCAAGTTTTAAAGAGGGAGACTTAGTCATAAAATACGATGAATATGATGCCAAGACAAGACAACATGCTAAGTTTGAATCCCTATGGTAAGGCCCTTTTCATATCATAAAGTGAAAATAAAGTAATTCCTTTGAGTTAGAGGACATGGAAGGAAACACCCTCAAAATCCTAGTCAATGGTATCCACCTGAAGCTATTCAATTAAGATTCTTATGGCTTATGTTCTTGTAAATTTTATACGTTATATATACCATATGTAAAATAATTGTAAATTGCAATATTTTAGTGAAGTGGACACACAAATATAGAAAAGGAAAGGACTATATTTTTTCATATATAAATATCATTTACATGTAGCAATGTAGGCCCTTAGCCTTTGTTTTTAAGGAAATAAGGGGAGCTTTGGTAATCTTTGTTTGCATAAATAAATGATTCCAAGAAGTAAATTTTTTCCAAAAATCCAAAAAAATGATTAAAACATCAACACAGAAGATGTTCAACTCCAAAATAGTTTACGGTGAAGGCTTGATGTAACATCAACCTTAAAATATAGAAATATAGCATACAAAGCTCTAGTCAGAAAAATGGGGCACCTCTAAAGAATCTAATAGTGAATCATTCTTCATCAGCAGTCCCTAACAACTACTGGGTATGGAAGATAGACAAGGTCATGAAAATTAGTGTACCATTGAACACTGTAAATTGGCTCCACATTCATCACTAAAGGAAGAAAGGAACTAGCAGGCCTTGCCTTTTGGCGATGCCTTTCTAGCATTGTCATTTAAAATCTTGAGTTCAAAGGAGCCAAGGTACCAACTCATTATTTTTGATGTGACGTTGAAGTTCCATGGCCAAGGGGATACCAAAGCCTAGAATTGCCACATCAACAATTTCCTCAAGTCCCACCATGTATTCCTTACATAACATAGTCTTGGTGAGCTCTATTATATAGGGTTTGGGCATGTTCAAGTCAAGCAACGATGCCACAAACTAGGACACAATATTTATGTTCACCTAGTAATGTTTCACATCCAAAACAAAGTCATCCCCTAGAATTGATTTGAAGAAAATTATGGTCAAGCAGTTCTAGGTTTGAAGCAATTAGTAGATCCTCTCATCAAAAACCTCACTTGCAAAAGCTAGCTAAGGCTTATTGCTAAGCAGCCTGATACAGGTGCCCATGTCACATAAAATATAGAACAAACAACTTACTAGAAAATGAGAAGTGTTTTTTACCTTAAGACATAGGGTAATTTATTAAAAAAATGCCAAAAACTTCATGTTGAAATGATTTTCTCTATCAAGAAGACAATGAAAATATGAGAAAGTTGTCAATTCAAAGTAGGAGAGAATCGTACAAAGCTATATTTGGCGGCTCTTGGTAATTAACCCAAGTGTTGGCGTTAATGCTAATGGTGTAAATTTTTGGCATGTGTCCTGCCACCTCCTCTCTTGTTGCATGATGTCACCATGTGAAATGGCCTTTGGTTACACCACCTCCTACTTACATTTAATGTAAACATCTTATCAAAATTACACCTCCTTTTTCTCAATGTTGCATTTATTTTAAGAATGGCATGTAGGTTGTACCTTCATCCCTTCTAAAAATGGAGGTTGGCATTTCCCAAAAGGCAGGTAATTAATTCACATGTATCACATCACTGGCTGCATCTCAAAGGTTAATTATGTTGTCATCTTCATTTATCTTGAGTAATTTTAAGATTTGGGTAATAATCAACTAGTGGTGAGCAATAAATTTTCTTAAGTATAGAATCTCAAAGTAGAAGTTAAGGTTTTTTCTGTGTAGAAGTGGTTTTCAAATAAAAGTTCTCTAGAAAATCAAAGAAAAATGGTAGTAGAAGCATCATCCCCTAGTAGAAGTTGTTGGAAAGAGACATCTTCAGTACTTTTGAGTAAGAGTTGGGTAATAATCAATTGGTGGTGAGCAATAATTTTTACTAAGTATAGACTCTCAAAGTAGAAGTTAAGGTTTGTTTCTATGTAGAAGTGGTTTTCAAATAAAATTTCTCTAGAAAATCAAAGAAAAATGATAGTAGAAGCATCATCCCATGGTAGAAGTGTTTGGAAAGAGACATTGCACAAGTCATCTAGTGTTGTCATTGATGGAAACCCTAGTCATTGATTTGATCCACACATCATCATTTGATCATACCAAAAGTTAGATCGAAGTTTTGTGATTAACTGTCAAGCAAGAATAGAGCATCTGACATAATTGTGTTCATTGATTCATATGCAATTTTATGTCACCATTTTGAGTTGTGGATCTTAGGGAAGGTTGTTTAGTATATGATCTTTGTTGTTCTTTAATCTTAGAGCCTCGTATTGATCCATGTGTAAGTTAGAAGATCTGGTTGATTAATTTTATGTTCGACAGTGCTTGAAGGTCGACAAGTGAATATAATCGCGAATATTCAAGGAATAATTGTTTAAGTGTTTTTGTGTTCAAGCAAGTTGATTTGGGTCCTCACTATGTTGTGTTGACTTTGGTTGGTGTGCATTGAAAATTAATTATGGATTGAATTGACAGTTGGTAAATATTTCATATTTTGTTGGAGCCGACATGTAGCAATTAAATCCTTAGTAGGGGATATATATAACTATTAATTATATCATTTCGATGTATGTACAAAGTGTGTCGATGTGTGATGCAAAAATTAGAAGGGTTGTAGAGTGATTATGTACAGTTTCACTTGTGCATAAAAGGATTTTGTGATGCAAGTTAAAGCAGAATCAGACAAAATGTCAAGAAATTGATTAATGAGCTTAACCAGTACTATTCTCAGGCATTTATAGATGTTATTTCATAGTTCACCACTTTATTTTTCTTTTAACATTGATTGTAAGGAAGTAAGCATTTCTGGTTTTGAGCAGTGAGCTCTAGGCAGTTGCCTGAATGCAAGTGCATTCCCATTTTGTAAAAATCTTTTTGAGTATACTCAGATAATATTTGGATTGACCTCCACCGTGGTTTTTCCCCTAATAGGGTTTCCATGTAAAAATCCTTGTGTTATGGTGTCGTGGTTGTTTTCTTTGTGTTCATGCATATTTCTTTTGCTTGAATGTTATCAGTACTTTAAAAATTAGATTAATAAAGTTAAAAATTGCAGAACACTGATTCACCCCCCCTCTCAATGTTCCTTGATTCCAACAATTGGTATCAAAGCCTAGTTCCTCAAAAGAAGTTTAAAAGCTTGGGGTAGATCTGAGAAAGTAATTCAATGGATTCACTTGAGCAGTCTTCAACAACAACTTGGGGTGGCCTTAGATGATATTGATCAGTCCAAATCTAAAGTCCAGGATTTACAGGAAAATCTCAAGAATGCTGTGAAGTTCATTCAATCATTGAAAAATAAAATCAATGAGTCAAGGGAGAAGATAAGAGAATTATGTGATCAGATCAAGGAGAAAGAGAGTAAAAGCATTGAAGATGAACAACTGAGTCAAGCCTTGAAGGAAAAAGTAGAAGAGTGTGAAAAGTTTTCTAGAGAAAATGTTGTCCTAAAGCATGAGATGGAATCTATTGTGATGAGGATGAACAAGGAGATTTAAGAAAAGAAAAAGAATGAAGATAAGCTTTCTCAGTCCTTGAAAGAAAAATCCAAAGAATGTAGTTGAATTTCTGATGGATTTAATCAGTTGGAGCTTGAATTGGAACAATCTAAAAATAATGAAGAAGAGCTTGAAAATCAGATTGTTGATCTTAGAGATGAACTTGCTACTGCAAATGAATTCAAGGAGAAGTTCAAGATTAGCTCAGCCAAGCTTGATGAAATAATTAAAGTTTAGAGGAGTAAAGGTGACAAGTGAGGTCTTGGATACAAGGAAGGAGAAAGTTCCATATCTAAATAAAGGAGATTCAGACAAGGAAATTAGATGAACAAAGTTGGAAGACATCCAGTAAGACAGCCTAATGCTCAAAGGTTCAATGGTTACTGTTTTGTTTGCAATAAGTATGGTCATATGGCTACTCAATGTAGAAGTAGAATGAATTCAAGTTGTCCATCATTTCCTGGTTAGTGTTTCAATTGCAATAAGTATGGTCATAAGTCAAATGAATACAAAAATATGATGAACAACTTTTATAAAGGTGTTAGATGTTATACATGTAATAGATTTGGCCATATTGCTAACCAATGTAGATCAAGAGAAAATAAATGGAACAATTGGTGTAGATAAAGAAATGTGGTGTACTACAATTGCAACAAATCCGATCACATTACTATATTTTGCAGAGGTAGAAAGGGTGTAGTAAATCAAAGGAAAAACATGCAGAAGGATGAAAAGGGAAAAGGAAAGGTTACTATAGATGAGATCAGGTAGAAAATGAAGAAGATGTGGGTGGAGAAGAGTCCCTCTATTGTAGGAAATGAGTTAGCATGAGAATCAAGGTCTAGAAATTATTCTGGTAATTCCTCTAGGAATTAGTTTTAGGCCTCTATCCTAGGGGGAGTTCTCAAGAAAATCCTTCAAACCCCCTGTTGGTAGTTCGTACCAGGATGTGGATGAGTGAAGTAATTGAATTGATGATCTACAGATGTTGTTGAAATAGTTGGATAGAGTATTTATGTAGAATTGAAGGTCTACAAAAAGGTTATCCTTCACAAAGTATGGTAACACGGTATCCAGATGAGTTAGGGAAAAAGTATTTATTGCGACAAAATTTTAAGTGTGTGAATGTTAAAAGGTCATTTGTATTCTTCATTTGTCACTTTGAACTTTGAGAAGTTTGGAGAGTTGTGAAGCAAACTTTGGAAAAATTTGGTGAAAATTCAAGTGTGAAGATGATTCAGTGATCAAACCCTAATCCAGTGAAAAGGTATTTATCAGAAAACTTGCGAAGTTGTGAATTTGCGAAAATGGTTGCTCTATTGGTAGTTGATATCAAGGATAGACCCCATCCAAAATTCAAGTGGCATCCTTTCAAATCTATTGAAACCGAGCCATTAGGTGCATTTTCGTTTGTATCATTAGGTGTCTTGCATCTTGAATACATTAGGGAATATATTCATGCAAATATTGAGGAGCTAGGAAGCTCGTAGTTATTAAATTTTTACTCAAATCATATAGTTGGAGAAGATTTCAATGTAAAGCTCAAGTTCAAAACCTTAGAAGAGAATAAATTCATAGAGATTGTAAAATTTCTTGTGTTTGAAGAAACAAGTGGATCTGGTATATTTTGAGCCAAGTTCATGATGAATTTATGTGGTTGAGTCAACCTTTTAAGATTACAAAGGAAGCCATAAGTGCTATTATAGGTTTAAATTCCTCTGGTGGGTTGTCGATCTTGAAGTCCATGAAGAATCAGACAGTTACTAATGCAACCAGTTCATTGTTTGATAAAAGAGCTATGACAATTGATGATATTATTGAAGTGGATGTCAAATTTGTATCTATGATTATTGGTTACAAGTTCTATCATTCCAGTCGGGATAATTTTGTATCTGGTATAGGTGCTATTTATGCAGTATATCAAATGATGAAGGAGAATGCAGAGTATGATCTGTGTGAGTTACTTAGGTGTTAGCTAATGGAGAATCTTGGTAAGATCAAGAAATACAAGAAGAATTCTTTCAACTATGGTAATATGCTATTGTGTTTATTCTTTTATTTCACGAATGAAGTTCCAAGATTTGGAAAAGTATAGGCAAGCAAATAAGCATGTAGTTTTTCAAATTAGAGATATCTTGCACAAAGTTGGTGATAGTAAAGCCAGGAAAACAAAAATTTGGGGTTATTTCAAGAGCTTTCAGAATGAAATTCAAGCAAGAGAAATAATTCCTACTTCTATTGTGGAGAAGTATAAAGACACTATCTGCTTTATGGTTGATATTGATCAATGCTTGATGGAAGTTGTAGATCCTAGAACATTCTAGATTATGAAAATGGGTTATGAAGTTGAGGATAACATCTTGGAACTATATGCACGACATTTCTCGAGTAAATCCAACGATCCAACAAAAGAGAGGTTTGGAACCTATGAAGAAAAAGATATGAAAATACATGAGTATTTGAAGAAGCCAATGGTAGTCCAGAGAGTAAGGAAGGAAGTGGAAGCCTTTGTAGAGAGCATGTGTATATTTGTAGAAGTTGTGAGAGAAGCTAGAAGAAAGAGAGAACAAGCTAAATCAGGAGATTCAACTAGAACTGAATCTACTAGATTGACAACATCCTCTACTCGAACTAGATCTACAAGAAGCTCCACTCTCTCATTTGGTCCTGCAAAGAATTCAAGTCTTGTGAAAGCTTAGGCCAAGTCATCCCAGAGAGAAGGAAAAAGGAAGAAGGATGAGAGCACAAGAGTTTATGTTCTTGTTTCTGAAGATGAAGAAATAAGAGAAATCAAGCAAAAGTGCACAAAGGAAATAGAAGTCTCTAAGGACAAGCCCTTCGGTAAAGAGAAAGCAAAGAAGAAGATGAAAATTGAAAACTCAAGTATATCTATAGAAGAAGTGGAGAAAGCATTGATTAAGGATGGTAATCTTAGGCCTCTTTGTGAATGACATGACACCTTTGATAGTGTTGGTCAAAGAGTTGTTGAGGAATCTTCAATAAAGTACTTGAATAATTTCAATAGGACTCTTATTGAAATAATGTTTGTGTTACCCAAAAGTATATATGAAGTTTTAGAAATGAGAAGAGTAAGTGCAAGGACAAAAGAAGAGCAAATGAGAGAATGGATACTTGTTGATATGTGTCTGGTGATGTCATTAGAAGAAATGAAGAATATACCAAATGAAGCAAAAAGGGATTTGAAGAGGAAAACAAGAGGGAACAAGCTGATGATTGGACAAACTGAAGAAGTTACAAAGGATACTGAGAAAATCCTCAAGGAAATTCTGTCATAGAATAGATACAATGTTGTCTATAAAGAAGTGCATGATGTAGATGTTTCATTTGGTCTGGTAGTAGAAGAGGGAGACAAAGATACATTTGAGGACACTCTAAATCCTCTAGATATACATGATGCTGAAATTCCTATGGAGACTGAAGCTCCTAAAGTAGTGTCGGTTGAAGAAAAAGAGATTCCTAAAGCCCAAGAAGAATCAATGCCTAAAGAGAAGAAGGATGAAGTGAAAGAAGTTCATATGGAAGTAAGAGACACTTCTAAGGCAGTGAAGGAGATTGTAGAAGAGAAATAATAAGAGTTTGATCATGAATTGATTAGAGGTCCTATCAATTTGGCTACTTTGTCTCCCATTGAGAAATTGAAAGTTGCATCATTTCCTTAAGCCAAGGCAAGGGAAGAAATTATAAAATCACATATTGAAGATAGTGAGTTGTTGAATCTTGCATCATGTATTCTCAAGAAGATCATGCCTTCATATGTCAGGGATTCATTCGATTCTCCATCTGGTGAGCTGAAGAAGCTTGTTAATTTTGTAAGTACTCATTTTGAGTCACTTGAGAAGTCATCTATGGAGAAGGTTCGAAAGGAGTTTGATGCTAAAAGGTTCAGTAGATTGAAAGGGATGATAGCTAATGATAAATATTTGTTAGCTACTTGTGTAAAGAATATTCAAAGTGCTTTTTCTGAAGGTGGTAACATTTTAAAGTCATGTCTATCTTTATCTAAGTTCATTGAGGATATTTAAAAGAAAATGAAAGAATGTGAGAAATAGTTAGCAGATATCACTCAAGCATTCGATCCTCTAACCATTTCTGTTGGAAAGCAAGAAGGTTAAGTCATATCCTTGCTTGACAAGATCAAAATTTTGAAGCATGAAGAAGGTAACATTGTTGGAAGGGTTTGTGAGCTTAGAGGACTAATTGGTCCTAATATCAAAAAAATGTTGAGTGCATTGAAGGAAGCACAAGATGCTATGGCGATCAGTGATCCGATGAATCTTGAATCAATAGAGATGCAATATTACTTATTATTTGGTAACATGACTATCTTGGAGAGTCTCAAGAAGGGTTGGGACATGAGTTTGAACCTGTTGAAGAACAATTTTGTAGATCTATTCAAGTTTATATAAGTTGTAGAAGCCTATTTGTATGTATATGCAGTTTGTTCATAGCAATTTTGTTTGATTTTTGGTATGTGGATTCCTACCTTTTCCATTGATGTCAAAGTGGGAGAGTAGAAAAGTGATAAATGTTATAATCATCTGAGGGGGAGTTGTCTTTTTGGAGTTTTCAAGGTTGGTAGTGTATTCATGTTGTACTGGTTTGACACTTAGTCATTTTTCACTAAGTGTTGCCATCAATGCCAAAGGGGAAGATTGTTGGCATGAGACACTACACAAGTCATCTGGTGTTGTCATTGCTAGAAACCCTAGTTAGTGATTCAATCGACATGTGATTATTCGATCATGCTAGAAGTCAGATCAAAGTTTTGTGATTAACTATCAAGCAAAAATAGAGCATTCAACATAATTGTGTTCATTGATTCATATGCAATTTTTTGTTATCATTTTTAGTTGTGGATCTTAGGGAAGGTTGTTTGGTATATGATATCAATTTTTCTTAAATATTAGAGCCTTGTATCCATCCATGTGGAAGTTAGAAGATCCGGTTGAATCTTAATTTTTTGTTCAACAATGCTTGAAGGCCGACTAAGTGAATATAGTCATTGCAGATATTCAAGGAGTAATTGTTTAAGTGTTTTTGTGTTCAGGCATGCTGATTTGGGTCCTCACTATGTTTTGGATGACTTTGGTTGGTGTTCAATGAAAATTAATTATGGATTGAGCTAACAGCTGGTAAATATTTCATATTTTGTTCGAGCTGACATGTAGTGGTTAAATCCTTAGTAGCAGATATATATAAGTGATTGATTATATCATTTTGATGTATGTACAAAATGTATTGATGTGTGATGCAAAAATCAAAAGGGTTGTAGACTGATTATGCATAGTTTCAGTTGTGCATAAAAGGATTTTGTGATGTGAGTTAAAACATAACAGAGTAGAAGAGAAGAATTAGATAGAAGGTCAAGAAATCGATTAATGAGCTTAACAAAAACTATTCTTAGGAATTTGTAGATGTTATTTCATAGTTCACCAGTTCAGTTGTCTTTTGACATTGATTGTAAGGAAGTAAGCCTTTTTGTTTTTGAGCAGTGAGCTCTAGGCAGTGCTCCTGAATGCAAGTGCATTCCCATTTTGTAAACATCTTTTTGAGTATACTAAGATAATATTTTGGATTGACCTTCACCATGGTTTTTCCCCTAAAAGAGATTCCATGTAAAAATCCTTGTGTTATGGTGTTGTGGTTGTTTTCTTTGTGTTCATGCATATTTCTTTTAATTGAATGTTATCAGTACTTTAAAGATTAGATTAATAAAGTTAAAAATTGCAGAACACTGATTCAACCCCCCTCTCAGTGTTCCTTGATTCAAATAGAAGTGTCAAAATATTTTCACCCCCTTTCACCAATGTTGTTGTATTTGGTGAAAAGTCATATTCGAATGCACCCATTCCCAAGCCATAAATTTTTTTAAACAAAAAATTCATAAATCCTAGTCATCCCATCAACCTAGAACAATCCAAGGACTTTTTTGATAAAATCTATGATCCTCTGGGTATGTGCAGGATCATCATGGAAAAAATAGGCCCTTAAGTGGCAAAAAATTCAGAAAGATCAAAGTTAGGCAACTTGACGTAAAAATCTGAATAAGTTATCTATATTATTTCAAAAATATGTAAGAATAGAATCTATAGCAAATTGAATGTAGTTTCTAAACTACTAGGTTTAGTTTTTATTTTTTAAAATCTATTTGGTGAAAATTTGAAATTTCAATGGTAGTACTTTAAATTTCAGGGAAAAATAAGAAGTAGGTGTCTGTCTGACCACCCTAACCATGATGAAATGATAATACTTTTTATAAAATTTTATACATAAGTAGAGGACTCAATTCTGGATGTGATGCATATTTTTTTAAATTTTTTTCCAAGTAAATAATTAATTATGATTTTTTTTATTACAACTTTTAAAAAATATAAAAAACGCATATGTCGAACCACCTTAACTTGGTCAAAACTTCATCAAATTCAAATTTTATTTTTTAATCCTATAGTATGAAAAGTATAGAATGTGATACATGTTTTTGGATTCCAGAAATGTGATACTATTTGAAAGCTATAAATATTTTTCAATCAGCCCATCAATTAGGATTTTAGTCGTAATTCAAATAGAAAATAAATAATAATTAGTTATTAAATTCAAAATAAAGAATAATTTATATTGGTGGAAAGCTGAGAATCTCCTTTAAAAAACCTTTTCATTTCATAAATTTTGGGTAAAAAAAATTCATCAGCCACATACCCTACAAATAGCCATCATATTGCCACTTTTTGGTCCATCATGATCCTGCACATACCCCTCTATTGCATGCAATCCTAAAATTTTCAAAGAAGGAGCTTTTTAGAGGAGGGTTAAAAATATGAAAAATTGAGATGTTGAATCTCTAAGAGTTCAATTCTAGAATTTTGGTATTCCATAATATATAGTGCCTCAGGTACATGTATGTCGTAAATTAGTGGATGCTTGTGGAACTAAATTAGATAAGGATATCAAGGTTATCAAAGGAAAAAAGTTGAGGGTCATTATTATTGAAGTAAATATTAGGGACATGTTCTAAATCCCTTTTAACCCCAAAACAAGTGTTTTCAAGGAATCAAATGAAGCAATATTGGGCCATACAAATTGACTAGTTTAGTTTTTACAATCATGAGACGAGAGTCCAGAAGCTCGTTGAGATATCTTAGTTCCCCTTGTGAAACAATGTTTTTTATTTAGACCTGCAGGATGTCTTTTGAAAGTTGGCTCTTTTTTTCATTTTGGATTATGATGATGATGTGCATGAATTCCAAATGGGTGTGGATTTTAGACTTAGGAAGAAAAAGGTCTTTTTCGATATAACTTCGTTGAAATCATCACAGAGAAGATTAGGCAGCTAAGGGAATACAAAAACACTTATACGTTCAGGTATTCCTCTTTTCTTGCACATTTTATTTTACATCAGAATCCTAGGTGTTTTAGGAAGTGTAGGGAATTAGATATGAAAGACATGATATTGGCCTATGGTGCAGGAGCACCTGTTTGATTTCTTGCCTCCATGAGGCCATTTGTAAATATTTTCTCTAATTTGTGTATTGGGTCTTATATTAAGGTTTAGCAAACCATTTTAGAGGTTTTTAAGTCATAGGAAGTCATATTTTAAGCTATTTATCAAATAAATGTTTAAAGTTGTTCCATATTGTAAAAATTGTCAAAAGTGCAAAATTAGGTAGATGAAGTGTCATTAAGGCATTTTGTCAAAAAAAAATCAAAAAGTAGTTGAAAATAGTTTATTTTGGTTGGAAATGTATAAAAACACCCTCCAAAACTCGAATTGGGGGTTGGAGATATTGTTTTTGAAGTTTGATGAATGGAAACCTGAAATTTTGTGTGCATTTTCTGATTTTTACATTGTTTCTAGGCTGAAGTTGTGCATTGTACGGATTGGTATGGACTTGTATAATGGAATATCGTATATGGATGGAAATATTTTTTTTTCTAGTTTCCAAGTATTTTTTGTCATTGAATTTTATTGAGGTTTGTGGAAAATATGACTATTTTGGTGAGATTGCCCTATTCTAACAATATTGTGCAAAATTTGTAGTATTAAAAATGTGATGGTACAAATTGTAAAGTCTATATTTTGGATCTAAAACCAATTGGA
Organism: Sequoia sempervirens; assembly: GCA_007258455.2. Lineage (NCBI taxonomy): Eukaryota > Viridiplantae > Streptophyta > Pinopsida > Cupressales > Cupressaceae > Sequoia > Sequoia sempervirens. The sequence continues at coordinate 20,783 of VDFB02133256.1, read as the reverse complement.
TTTCTTTTCCATGTGAATATAATTTCATTTTCTTCAAGTCTCATCAAATTTCATTATTATTTGAATAAGTTATGACCATTTTTTGTGAGGGAAGGTCTAAACCCTACCTAGGGTTTGCAGTTTTTGGAAAAATGCAGTATCTTTCTTATCCACCATTGGATCTTCATAAAAATTGGAGGAAAAGAATATAACTATGTTGTCTTCAATCTCACTAGATTGATTGTCTTCATTATTTGTTTTGTGGAAGTTATCAATGATTGTTTGTTGCATTAAATTGTGGGCTGCCATGGTTGTGTTTCCAACGTGATATAGAATGCCTAATAGCATGTGTTATACAAAGATTGCTTTGAATTATTGTTGAAGGTTTGTGAGATATTTTGTTGAATCCTCCTAGCTCTACATCAGCCTAACAAACCCAATTTATGTAAGGACTCATGTGCTTTTGAGAACACAAGATTACTATACATTTTCCTATTGTTTCTTATCCCCTATCCTTTGAGACTTGTATCAAGTAGACTATCATTGTAAGTTTTCACGTAAGAATCTTTCATGGTTGGGAGTAAAACAACCTCCATTTGATTTTTTTAGGAATTTTTTTTATTTTCATAAGAATGTATGGATTCAGAGAGGATCCTTTTAGGCTTCGTACTTGGGTATGTGCAAGATCATCATGGAAAAATAGGCCCTTAAGTGGCCAAAAATTCAGAAAAATCAGAGTTAGACAACTTGACGTAAAAATTTGAATAAGTTATCTATATTATTTCAAAAATATGTAAGAATATAATATGTAACAAATTGAATGTAGTTTCTAAAATATTAGTTTTATTTTAAAAAAAAAAAATCTATTTGCTGAAATTTTGAAATTTCAATGCAGTAGTACTTAAATTTCAAGGAAAAAATAAGAAGTGGGTGTCTGTCTAACCACTCTAACCTGCAATAAAATGATAATATTTTTTATAATATTTAATATATAAGTAGAGGACTCATGTCCCAATGTGATGCATATTTTTTTGTAATTTTTTTCAAGTAAATAATTAATTATGAATTTTTTATTACAACTTTTAAAAAATATAAAAACTTGTATGTCTAACCACCTTAACTTGGTCAAAACTTCATGAGATTCATTTTTTTTTAATCCTATAGTATGTGAAGCATAGAATGTAGTCAACACATGTTTTGGATTGAAAAAATGTGATATCATTTCAAAGCTATAGATGTTTTTCAATCAGCCCATCAATTAGGACTTTAGTCGTAATTGAAATAGAAAATGAAAAAATAATTATTTATTAAATTCAAAATAAAATGTTATTTATATTGGTGGAAAGTTGAGAATATCCTTTACAAACCCTTTTTGTTTCATCAATTTTGGGTAAAAAAAGTTGTCTATCACATACCCATCATATCGCCACTTTTTGGCCCATCATGATCCTATACATACCCACTTGTGTGAGGAGTAGGAATCTTTCTCTTGAAATATTTTGACAAATATCAATTATAGATGACACCTATGGGGCGGGAAAAAAATCATATCTTTACAAACCCCCTATCACATAGAGTAAAGATATGGTAGTGCTTATGAAGAGGGAGTCGTAGGACATGTTGACTAACAAGCTAGCCTATCCTGGCCTGATCTCATTTATGATAGATGGAAATATGATCCAGATGGATGTATGCCTTTGAGGCATGAGTTATGGCCATATTGAGAGGAAAAGCGAAATCCAACACATGACAAGAGACTACATATGTTAACATATCCCTTCTACCATCTACACAACTCTCATAGATTTATTTTTATCAAATTGAGGAAGAGGTAGACTTGAAGGTCCCCATTAGAAAGTCCTTAAGACTCTAGCTAAAATAGAGAGGTTGGTCCAACATGAAAATGATCAAGTTCTAGAAATATTAGCAAGAGATTAAAATAAAAAATCCTTATATGAAGGCATCCCTATAGGTGAATCCTTTGATGAAATATATGATAGGAAGAAAGATCAACTTCTAGCAAAAGGTTTGACTCACCGTTCCCATGAGGAGATGTGGGAAAGTGCAAAGAGAAGGATCCCCCACACTAGAGAGAGTAATGACCATCATCATCGACCAATGCATTAACCGGGTCAATTTAGACCCATAGGTCTGCAAGGATGACATCGACTAATTAGGGAGCTCAATGTTAATCAAGATTGATAGCTAAAGAGTCTATGGAAATAGGCGATCCTCCCACAAAGAGAATGAGAACCTTAGGATCAAATTTCAGGAACCCTCGAAAAAGGATGATGACAAAGTGACATTCATTTTGCAAACCCCCATGGTTTCTGTGGCACAGGTAAGTTTGTTGCCTACCATTATTTCTTCTTTTATGTCTTTGGTTTAATTAGTCTCCCCACCTCCTACCCAAATTATCGCTACTAGTTGGTATAATGTCTTGTTTATCATGAATTTGATTGTGAACTATAGAAATGTTAAGAATGGTAGTCTCATAGACATAGTTTACATTCTTTCCTTTTTTTGTTTGATGAATAAGATTCCCCTTTTTAATAGTTTGGAAGAGGGTCTTTAAATGCTTGATGATCTTCATTTGTTTGTTGGTGTCCTTCTATTGTGATGGTTCCATTTCTATCACATCTTGTACTACATTATTCAAGGCTTGATAATTATTCATTTTGTGTCTGTTGCACCTATGATAATCACAATAGTATGCATCATTCCATGATGGAGGCTTCACACCGGGTTCAAAATTTTGTTGAGGCGGTAAGGTGATAATGTTCGTTGCCATCAACTCTTTAATGGCAGATTTTAGAGATTGATCCAATGGAGTAAAATTTCTTTTGCTAGAGAAGAATGAAGATCATTGTGGATTCGTGCCTAAAGCAGTGTTATTGTCATTCCCATTGTAACCTTGATTGTTGGCATTCCCCTAATTGGGAGTAGAATCTTGATTCATGTTGTTCCTCGGAGGAGGAGGATTGTTTCCTTGATTTGTGACAGAATTGACGTTGTTATAGTTATTTCTGTGAGGAGAACTTGGAGTACTAAGAAAAAATGGCTTAGTTGAGACATGATTTGCATCTACAACACCATCATTCACCATGTTTTTGTTGTGAGTCCAAAACTTAGATTTGTCATTATTGTTGTGGTGATTTGAAGAGCTAGGATTTTCCTTATCAATTTTAAGTATCCCTCTCTTGACCAAATCACCCTCAATGGTGATGGAATTATCAATCAATTTCTCAAAAGAGGGAGGACAATGTAAATTCAAATGATAGCTCATTTTTTGATCTAAGTTGTTTATGAAAGTGGTGATCTTTTCCTTTTCAGGAACATGACGTGGGTATCTAGCAAACAATCTTCTCTATCTTTGAAGAAATGTAATGAATGGTTCACCAGGTTTCTATTTAGCCTTGTAGAGATCAATCATGGCTATTTGATTTTGTATGTTGTAGGAATATTGTGATATGAACTCATTAATTAATTCCTCAAATGTCTTGACAGGCGGTGTGATTTTTGATAGCCATTCCATAGATTGGCCTCCAAGACACCTAGGAAACAAATGCATCAAGTATGTATCCTCATGAGAAAACTCTAAAGTCATATTTTAGAAGTCTCTAATATGATCAATTGGATCCGATTTCAAATTATAATGATCAAACTTTGGAACTTCACAATGTTTGGGAAATGGGATCATGTTAAGACTATGATCAAAAGGGTAAGGACAGATGCCATCAAGAGCATATGTCTTCATTGTGGTTCCCCTTGCATGTCTTTAACTTGTCCTTGAAGTGCCTTAATCTGTTGAGACAAGGCACTAAGATTAGAAAAGGGTGTTTCATCAAGACTTCTCTTTAAGTTCTCAGTATCAAAATCATGAGGCAATTTAGCTCCTTTGTGAGCCAAATATAGGAAATATTTCTCTTTGTTGCGCTCTAAAATATTTTCTAAGGATTCATGAAATTTTGGATCTTGCTTAGTCTCTCTAAGGTGATGTTCTTCATTTCATTCATCATCACTATCTACAAGAGTTCTGCTCATGTCTCTATTGAAGGGGAATTGATTTTTTTCTCTTTTATCCATGTTGTTGAAAAGGGGATTACGAATCACACTATAAAGAGGATTACTACTCTCACCTTCTTCTTGAGTTCTTCGAGTATAATCTTCTTGTTGAATGTCCTCTTTTAGCTTATTGTATTTAGATCTTGTAAAAATAGGCATATGATTTTGAAATGTTCCCCTAAACTTAGATCACAGTTTGATAAATGTGAAAATGATGATATTTTGATTTGATAAGGTGAAAATCTTATGATATGAACAAAGACATTCCTAATTCTTGATTGTGGTTTCCAATGATGAAGGATAGTAGAATCCTATTGGGAAAGTTGAATCAATAATCAAAAATTTTCTTGAAAGGTGCACTTTTAAGATTTGATCCTTATTTTTGAAGAATGATTAAGTATATCAAATAACCTAGTTTTAAGATCACTAAAGGATTTGGCTGGGATGTGTTGGATATTCAATGGAAGGTTGTGGTAGATAATCAAAGTTGAAAGGTTGATTTTGATTGTGTTGTTGTGATAGAGCTCTTCTTTGAAAATAGGCTCGAGAATATAAAGGCTCTACAATGTACTCGTCAGTAAATCCCCTAACAAAATCTTGGTACCTATGGAGAAACTCATAGTAATGGAGCAAGACATTTCAACTTTTATACAAAAACTCTCTTCGTTGCAAGGGTTTCTTGTAACCTAAATGTTTCTTGGGTTTCTTGATCCTATTGGCAACCGATTTTCTAACAAATTTGGTTGATTTCCACTCTTTAAGCATGGGAGAAATGTCAAAATGCTACTGGACCGAAGATGTTACAAACTTAGATCTATCAAAAGTAAAAATTATGGAAAGTGATAGATGCGCTATTCTGTGGCCTATAGGCACTAGAAAAATAGGCATATGTGCTAGAGAAATAGTTAAATGTGCTATAGCAAACCTCAGATGCGCTACAATATGTCTCAAATGTGCTATAGAAAAATATTTTGACAGTGACCAAAAACTGTTTACAGAATAATTAGCCTCTGTGATGAAACACTTAATGCATGAAAATAGGCTCTAAATGAGCTTAACTAACCAGTAAATGTGCTAGAACAGACCTCATATGCACTAAGATATACCACAGATGTCCTAAAACAATTTTCCAAAGCAGTTTTTTGAACAATTTTGAGTAATTTCAGTTGAAATTTTACATATTCATTTTGGATGATCTTTTATCTAAATTAATGTGATTGAAAACATAGCAAACACTTTGAAAACAATCATTTTTAAGCCCTATTCTAAACATCAAGTGTATGTTTAAAAAAAAAAATTTAAAAATGTTTTCACAGGTTTTGCACAAAATAGACAATTTAGGTAGACTCACTCTTAGTACTCAAGTAGGTTATCATAATAACCACAGCCCACATCTTAGAATTGTGATGACTCATACAATCATGTCACCCCTGAAGGGGTGCCCATTTTTATGTCTTTTTTAGGCTTGTACTTAGAGTGATGGAAGTGGATACTAGATCCCCTAAGAAAATAGTCCTTGGTAGTTATATGGTGAGTGTCTTGGGGGTAGATTCTTCCCTCCCCTTGCATTATGATTGTTAAGATGTTCGAAAACTTACATGATTGGCTACTACACTAGGTTCTTAGTAACCTGGGTTTTCGTTCGGTGCAAAAATAATAAACTCCCTCAGGAGACCTCCCATCCTTTAGAAAAAAGGCTTTGGGGATGGTTATCTTGCACACTACCGTTGAATTGCAGACTTTCCCCAAATTCGCTTTTAATTATAGTGGGTTGGAAAACTTGGCTTTAGTTGTTCCCACTTAGGTTGTTCCTATTGGGTGAGTACTTTTTCCCATAAGAGCAGGCCCTCTAAGGGATGTAATAAAGTATTAAAATTGTAGAAATTGAAAAGACAAGTTTGGTATTTTGATCACCTAGTTAAGGGGAGAAAATAGACCTATTGCCACAAACAAAACAGACAGTGTTCTTTTTAGAGCCCAAATGACAATGATTTAATCTATGTGAAGATATTACTTCACAACAAGCATGGGATTCATTTTAACCACAAAATGAATGTGTGGTGACTATCCTAAGATTGTTTATTTTTAAATTCCATGTCTATCCTAGAATTGTTTCATTTTAAATTGATGTGTCCACCCTAGGGTTGTTTCTTTTTAATTAGAAAAAACTCTCTTTCTGCGGAAGGTGTCAGACTTAGAACTTTATTTAGTTACAACCTGCATGCGCTAAAAAATTCCACATATGCAGTAAGATAAATAGTCAATGTGCTAAAATAGACCTCATAAGCACTACAGAAAACCTTAAATATGCTAAAAGAAATCCTAAATGCGCTAATCTAAGAATGCAAATTTGTTTTAGATAGTTTTAAATGAAGTGAGCTAAATGGATGCACTATTATGTTCCCTAGATGTGCTAAAGAAATTGTCAAGTGTGCTAAAATAGTTTTTCAATGCGCCGAAAGACCTGCAAAAGCGCTAAAAGAAGTTCTGGATGCGCTAAAATAACCCACAAATGCACTAAAACGTGTAATTTCTAGAAAGCTGAACTCCAAAATGTGAAATCCTGTCAAAAAACCTACAAGTAGATGTCAAAAATGGTGCAAAGGCCCCACGCTGGGCACCATAAAGTGTGTGGTTGATTTTAAGTGTATCAAATGTGGATTAAAAACAATAAATAAAACACACCAATAAGACATTATATCAAAATAGAAGATCAAATAAAAGGAATGCAAACTCAGTCTTCTATCCTTGATGTCTTATCATCCTCTATCTCTAGTGATTTTATTGATTCTAGCTTGCTCTTAGATCGCGTGCTAGGCTCAACAAATAGTGTTCCTAGAGAATGCGATTAAAGATGAATGCATACTATGCTAAGATATGATTAACATGCTTAAACTAAACATGATTGCTAGAATGTAAAACTAGGAAATCATTAATACTACAGTTGATAATAATAATGCTAAAATGAAAATTGACTGTCTCTAATGCATGTGTATGTACGTGTAACCAATGCTTGGATTCACAAGGGTATTTATAGAGTTTTCGAAAGATTCTGATTGGCTGATGTGATCAACGGTTGAAATCAAGCTTTTCAAGATGAATGGTGAGAGATTTTGGAAGTTAAGAAAAATATGGAAGGTTGAGAGAATAATGGAAGATGTTTCCTTCCCATAAAACCTTTCACTAAAAAATAGAAGCAAATTGTCATTTGTCATCTTTAGTTATGAGTTGGTTTTGTAGTTGGAGATAAATCCCACAATTAATTTATTTAATTACATGTGACAATGAAGTTAGAAGTTTCTATAATTAAATATTTAATTATGTGTGAGAGATGAAAATAGAAGATAATTTAATTATGCATGAAATGAGAAAAAGGTGTTAAATTAACTATGAGATGAAGAAGGTGTTTGGAAGAATATTCCATTATTTGAATTCAAATATTCAAACTATGAATAATATGATAATTAATATAAATAAATTATAAAATTTATTTAATTTAATTAAGAGGAAGATGGGAGATGGTAATAATTAAATAAACTTATTTATTTAATTAAGGTAGAATAATTATAAAAGTGAACAATATAAATTAACAAGTTTGATTAACCATGACTATTTTTAGATGTATACATTAATCAAAACAATTTTGATTAACCATGACTATTTTTAGATGTATACATTAGTCAAAACAATTTTCATCCTCTTTCATAGATGTAGGAAACTTAAATGGATAGAGATGGTATAGATATCAAATGCCATTGTATTTGGCTTTGAAGGATCATAGGCCTTATCGTGTGGCTAGAAGCCTAACCAATAAATCTCTAATTTTGTTGTTATTAAAGTGCACACGCTAGACGAAAAATCGTACAACTCTTATCAACACATGATGCTGGAATTATATCATGATTACGTGAAAAATAATGAGAGCCAACGAAAATCATAAAATCATAAAATTTCAATAGGTCAAACCAATTTTTGTTATATATGCCTCGTATTGAATAAGTCTAATCTGACTTTAAAATGAAAACATGATTTTGTTCTACTGGTGAATAGTCTCTTCCTGCTACCCCACACGTTCTCTCTCCCTTCCAGTGATTTATCGACATCATTCAGCAATCTAAGTCACAAGAAAACCATTCTTCTATTACACATTCCTGGAATGTGCCCTAAACACACACACTCCTCACTCTTGTTAACAATCCTCCTCAATTTGGAGATCTGAATTTGTCATATAGATTAGCAGGCAATCTATGGCAGAAGAGAAGTTAGATTCATTGCCAGGAACTTCTGGCAAATCTAGAGGTAAACCAGTGAAGGTGGTTTATATTGTAGATCCTAAAATAGTCATAGCAAGTGAATCCGAATTCTCTGCTGTTGTGCAGTCCCTCACTGGAAAGAAAAGGCCATCAAGCAAGTCTGCTAATTATGATTCTTCATCATCTACCCCTAAAAGACTGAATAGGAATTGTTATGGCAATCAAGTGAAAATGCCCAAGTTTGAAGATCAATTAAAATTTAGCTCAATTCCCAACAGTAGCCTGCAGCCTCCACTTTCTCATCAAATGCCTACAATTAGAGTAGATGATGTTTCTACGTCCGAAGTTCAGCAGAAGGAAATGGTTTCTGATGTGTCTAACAACCAAATGTTTGACAGACTGGAAAACCTTGGAGACGCCAAATTGTTGGAGTTTATGTTCCCATATTTTTGTGATGAACGAATTTGATGCATTCTGAACAATCCACGGAAGAAGCTTTCTTTATTGCTATTCCTGTAAGAAGTACAGACATTAGTTCTATTTATATTTTCCCTTTGTTTTTATATAAGATACTGAAGTACGAATTCTTACTTTACAAAGTTCGTTTTGTATTGTTATCTCTCCACGTATTAGAATAACTAAGACCTTTACTATTGTGAACTTAAGGAGTTTTAAATCTCATTTTGTGTTTATAATCTTGTGTATGTTTTGGAGCCTGTTATGCTTGCATGTAACATGGATGTGACAATATTGGCAAGAACAACTAGTAATAATCTCAATTATATCTCTGGAATCATCTTTGCGATTGGTAGGAGGTATGTAAATATGCTTCGTAATCTATTTGTTCCAGTAGCATTGAATTTAATGTTTTTTGTATGATCCCTTTGCTCGAATAACCATTAAATCAATTTGTGTTTTATATTATTAAGCCTTTTCCCACACATATGGATGTCAATATCAATGTATAATGAGTTCTAGAATTATTCAATCTAGAGTAGCATTAAGTACACTACAAGAATTTGGAATCCTTGGCTTTGGTCCAATATATGTTTTTTTTAACTGAAAATGCCTACGGAATAGCTATTAGAGCAGAATTTTACATACAAAACTTATGGAATCCTTTTCTTCTAATTCTGTGAACGATAGGCTTTCGCGGCATAAAGAGGTACAATATAGCGTTTTCATTTTGAATTGGCCTTAAACAGGCAGATTAATAAGTCCTTGCGCTCTAAACTGTGCAGACAGACTGGTTAATTGCTCAAAATCGAATTCTGTCCAGTCTCATTCGTCAGCTACTTAATCGAGTTGTTCAATATGTTTAGGCATTGGCATCCAATTTCTGTTCAATCTTCTTCACTTGTTCTTTGGTTAAACATCTGCGGGTTTCCCTTAACCAGAAGGATTGATGTGCCCTTCCGTTCTGATCTGTGCAGTAGATTTTTTTGGTTTTCTGAAATGAAGAGAAGTACATTGCAAATGTTGACAACTGATGCTGCATTATCTAATTCCACCGTAAAATCTGGCATGCAATGTTTACCATGAGTTTCGCCATACCCCGTGTGCTTTGACCGCCATGCTGAGTACCCTCTATGTGACGCACAGAAAGGTTGGTTTGAGTATTTTCTGAGCAAGTGTTTTCTCCTCTGTTTTCAGTTTGTCTCTATTTGCTTGTGTTTTTAAATCTACAGCAAATGATATAGATAAACATATTGAAAATATTATGAAATATAAAAAATAATAATAAAAGCGAATTATATTGTGAATGACAGAAATAAATAAATTGAGAAAAATTATTATGCATAGTTTTTATCTGAATTATATTACAATCATAGTTGAAAAACTCTCCTAATAATCCGCAAGTTTTAAAAAACTTTGAGTTTTTTTTGCATTTACTCTCCAAAATTGCATGCCAAATAAAGGAGAAAAACTTGTTGAGTTTTTGGCGAGTTTTCACCAAAAACTTGACGAGCCCAAAAAAAAACTCACCCATCCAAAAAAATGGTCTCCCACGGCCGCTAAATAGGCATTTTCATTTCATTTGATTTTATAGGTACTCTCCAAGTCCAGGTTTCCAAGTTTTCCTACAAGTATTCATCTATAATATCGTGTAGTTCTAGCTTCCCCTAGTTTTCACTAGACATGGGAAGAGGAAGATGTAAGATTGTAAAATATACTAATGTAGTATTTACTTTCAATTTTACAAAAACAATTTGCTATTTTTATTTTGTTTCAGACTATCAGTACTGTGCATTCCGCATGAAGATGCCATTTTCTACCCAATTCGCTTTCAAATCAATCAAACACAACTAGATTCAACTTGTTTCTTTTATGTACTCATTTATTGACTCATTTGATGCATCTTATCATTGAATTTTGCAAAAAAAATATGTTTTAAATGAAATTTAAGAATTTGTCGAGCTTTTGCCAAGTTTTTGGCAAGTCGTGTTTTTTTGGCTTGGTGAGTTTTTTAATTTGGCAAGTTTTTCAACTATGATTACTATGGACTTGTATGGTCTTATAAATCAGTCTCTTACTAATTAACAAATCCCAAATCAACTCTTTATTAAAAGATTCTTATATTAGCTCAATAAATTATTATATTAACATAAAATTATTGATTCTAAAATCAAGTCTTTGAAATCTATTGTTCAACTTTATCATCACTCTAGTTTTGTAGACTCACTTAGTACACTTCTTGTAGAAAAAAAGTACCCATTTACTAATTTCTCTCTATGGAGAGATCACACAATTCTCCCTTCCTTTCTCTACCATAGAGAAGACTTAGTCTTTCAAATTGTAGGAAACCTTTCAATGTGCCAATCATAAGAAGCAGTCATTAGCCACTTGACACAAACATGCAAACCTTGTTTGACCACTGTTTATTTTAACATGCAAACATTTAGGCATGTACAACCTTTTGATCATACTAGTAACTTTTTCCAGCTAGATCCATCAATCCATCCATAATTAATTTGCATACAATCTTCAGAGATTGTCCATTCCACTCTATATTCCAATATGTTTTCTAAAAATGACTCTTCAATCCACAAATAGAACAACAATGAAGATCCTAGCAATTTTCTTCCTTATGCCCTTCCCTATGACAATGAGAACATTGATTACATTCCATTCTTTGAACTGATTTGCATGAGCTTGTAACACTTACAACAACATTTCTATCTCTCTCATCATATCCAAGACCTTCATTCTTTGGCCTCACAATTGGTTGAATAGGCTCTCTTATTCCTTTCCCATACTTTCCCAAGCCTTTTCCTTCATATCCCATTCTTTTCATGGTGTTTAAACCAACACTCTTTTCAATTCATCCCTTGAACTATTAACATCAAAAGTTGTAAAATCCATAGTTTTAGACACATCCCGACCTTCAGGCTTGCATTTTTATTGAAAGAAACTTCACACAAACCAACAAGCTGATCAAACTAACAAGACAAATCTTCTATGCCACATGAGGCATCACTAACTAATGAATTTGATTTAAAACACTTGTTTTATTTCTCCAAAAACATTATTTTTTCTTCCAAATCTTAATTGTCCTTCTTGATCTCATCAAGTAGCTCCATTCTTCCTTCTAACTCTTCATTTTCCTTTTTCACATTCTCTAATTCTTTTTAAATGTTATCAATTTCACACAAATATTCGCATCTTTCTTTTCTAAACTCCTTTAAATTTTTTATCAATTATGAATTAAATTTCTTATTTCCATCAGTTCTTCCCACAAAATATTTTTTTACTTCTTTATTCTTTTTCCTATCTTTCACATTGATCCAAATGATTTAGACTTATCTTTAGTGTTTACCTTGATGACTAGGTAGACCTTTTAAACACTCATTTCCTCCTTTCGAAAACTTCTACAAATCAGTGGACTGCATTCTTTTGAACTCTACAAAATCTTCAAACAAAACCTAAAAAACACTATGCCTCCTTTGCTTACCTGTAGTGAACCTCCTTCATATCAGGTATTGGACTACACCTTTAAAAAAGAATGAATCAATTTGAACACAATCTCCTCATGGAATCTCTTCTTGGTGCAATGGTTGTCTCTTCAAGAAACTCACAAAATGGTGTCCTATTCTTTTGGTGGCTTTTCTACATCTGAAATCTCCCAATTTTTACTACTTGCAGCTTTGACAAATAATTTGGACTCTTACTCGATCTTTTATTCTAATAGCAATCAATGATTTTGAAACACAGACAATAAGCAATGAAAATTGCAAAAAAAGTAAATATTTTGAACACACACAAATGTTTCTTCTATAGATTCAATTTTTTGTATTGTATTACATCATGCCTCAATAGAGGTCTTATTTTCTCCTCAATTACACACACACACAATCATAAACTAAATAATAAGGAGATCCCCTTATAGAGATAACAACTCCTAAAAGTAGACACTAGCTGGAGTGGTTTGTTACATGTATTTAGCATTCACAAACATAGAACTCATTGGTTAACTTTAAGACTTAGGCTTAATTTGGAGATCTGAATTTGTGTCATATAGATTAGCAGGCAATCTATGGCAGAAGAGAAGTTAGATTCATTGCCAGGAACATCTGGAAAATATAGAGGTAAACCAGTCAAGGTGGTTTATATTGGAAATCCTAAAATAGTCATAGCAAGTGAATCCGAATTCTCTGCTGTTGTGCAGTCCCTCACTGGAAAGAAAAGGCCATCAAGCAAGTCTACTAATTATGATTCTTCATCATCTATGCCTAAAAGACTGAATAGGGATTGTTATGGCAATCAAGTGAAAATACCCAAGTTTGAAGATCGATTAAAATTTAGCTCAAATCCCAACAGTAGGCCGCAGCCTCCACTTTCTCATCAAATGCCTACAATTAGAGTAGATGATGTTTCTACTTCCGAAGTTCAGCAGGAGATGATTTCCGATGTGTCTAACAATCAAATGTTTGACACACTGGAAAACCTTGGAGACGCCAATTTTTTTGTGTTTTTGTTCCCATACTTTTGTGATGAGCGAATTTGATGTATTCTGAACAATCCACGGAAGAAGCTTTCTTTATTGCTATTCCTGTAAGAAGTCCAGACATTAGTTCTATTTATATTTTCCCTTTGTTTTTATATAAGATACTGAAGTACGAATTCTTACTTTACAAAGTTCGTTTTGTATTGTTATCTCTCCACGTATTAGAATAACTAAGAGCTTTACTATTGTGAGCTTAAGGAGTTTGAAATCTCATTTTGTGTTTATAATCTTATGTATATTTTGGCGCCTGTTATGCTTGCATGTAACATGGATGTGACAATATTGGCAAGAATAACTAGTAATAATCTCAATTATATCTCTGGAATCATCTTTGCGATTGGCAGGAGGTATGTAAATATGCTTCGTAATCTATTTGTTCCAGTAACATTGAAGTTAATGTTTTTCGTATGATCCCTTTGCTCGAATAACCATTAAATCAATTTGTGTTTTATATTATTAAGCCTTTTCTCACACATGTGGATGTCAATATCAATGTATAATGAGTTCTAGAATTATTCAATCTAGAGTAGCATGAAGTACACTACAAGAATTTGGAATCCTTGGCTTTGGTCCAATATATGTTTATTTTTACTGAAAATACCTACGGAATAGCTATTAGAGCAGAATTTTACATACAAAAGTTATGGAATCCTTTTCTTCTAATTCTGTGAACGATAGGCTTTCGCGGCATAAAGAGGTACAATATAGCGTTTTCATTTTGAATTGGCCTTAAACAGGCAGATTAATAAGTCCTTGCGCTCTAAACTGCGCAGACAGACTGGTTAATTGCTCAAAATCGAATTCTGTCCAGTCTTATTCGTCAGCTACTTAATCGAGTTGTTCAATATGTTTAGGCATTGGCATCCAATTTCTGTTCAATCTTCTTCACTTGTTCTTTGGTTAAACATCTGCCGTTTTCCCTTAACCAGAAGGATTGTTGTGCCCTTCCGTTCTGATCTGTGCAGTAGACTTTTTGGGTTTTCTTAAATGAAGAGAATTACATTGCAAATGTTGACAACTGATGCTGCATTATCTAATTCCACCGTAAAATCTGGCATGCAATGTTTACCATGAGTTTCACCATGCCCCATGTACTCATTTATTGACTCATTTGATGCATCTTATCATTGAATTTTTCAAAAAAATATGTTTTAAATGAAATTTAAGAATTTGTCAAGCTTTTGCCAAGTTTTTGGCTAGTCGTGTTTTTTTGGCTTGGTGAGTTTTTTAATTTGGCGAGTTTTTCAACTATGATTACAGTAGACTTGTATGGTCTTATAAAGTCGGTGTCTAACTAATTAACAAATTCCCAAATCAACTCTTTATTAAAAGATTCTTAAATTAGTTCAATAAATTATTATATTAACATAAAATTATTGATTCTAAAATCAAATCTTTGAAATCTATTGTTCAACTTTATTATCACTCTAGTTTTGTATACTCACTTAGTACACTTCTTGTAGAACAAAAGTACCCATTTACTAATTTCTCTCTATGGAGAGATCACACAATTTTCCCTTCCTTTCTCTAGCATAGAGAAGACTTACTCTCTCAAATTGTAAGACACCTTTCAATGTGCCAATCATAAGAAGCAGTCATTAGCCACTTGACACAAACATGCAAACCTTGTTTGACCACTGTTTATTTTAACATGCAAACATTTAGGCTTGTACAACCTTTTGAGCATACTTGTAACTTTTTCCAAAAAGATCCATCAATCCATCCATAATTAATTTGCATACAAGCTTTCAGAGATTGTCCATTCCACTTTCTATTCCAATGTGTTTTCTAAAAATGACTCTTCAATTCACAAATAGAACAACAATGAAGATCCTAGCACTTTTCTTGATTATGTCCTTCCCTATGACAATGAGAACATTGATTACATTCCATTCTTTAAACTGATTTGGATGAACTTGTAACACTTACAACATCATTTCCATCTCTCTCATCATATCCAAGACCTTCATTCTTTTTCCTCACAATTGGTTGAATGGGCTCTCTTATTCCTTGGCCATACTTTCCCAAGCCTTTTCCTTCATATCCCATTCTTTTCATGATGTTTAAACCAACACTCTTTTCAATTCATCCTTTGAACTATTAACATCAAAAGTTGTAAAATCCATAGTTTCAAACACATCCTGACCTTTAGGCTTGCATTTTTATTGAAAGAAACTTCACACAAACCAACAGGTTGATCAAAGTAACAAGACAAATCTTCTATGCCACATGAGGCATCACTAACTAATGACTTTGATTTAAAACACTTGCTTTCTTTCTCCAAAAAAATTATCTTTTCTTCCAAATCTTAATTCTTCTTCTTGATCTCATCAAGTAGCTCCAGTCTTCCTTCTAACTCTTCATTTTCCTTTTTCACATTCTCTAATTCTTTTCTTTCTTTTCTAAACTCCTTTAAATTTGTTATCAATTATGAATCACATTTCTTAATTTCCATCAATTCTTCCCACAAAATATTTTTTTGCTTCTTTATTATTTTTCCTATCTTTCACATTGATCCAAATGATTTAGACTTATCTTTAGTGTTTACCTTGATGACTAGGTAGACCTTTTAAACACCCATTTCCTCCTTTTGAAAACTTCTACAAATCAGTGGACTTCATTCTTTTGAACTCTACAAAATCTTCAAACAAAACCTAAAAAACACTATGCCTCCTTTGCTTACCTGTAGTGAACCTCCTTCATATCAGGTATTGGACTACACCTTTAAAAAAGAATGAATCAATTTGAACACAATCTCCTCATGGAATCTCTTCTTGGTGCAATGGTTGTCTCTTCAAGAAACTCACAAAATGGTGTCCTATTCTTTTGGTGGCTTTTCTACATCTGAAATCTCCCAATTTTTACTACTTGCAGCTTTGACAAATAATTTGGACTCTTCCTCGATCTTTTGTTCTAATAGCAATCAATGATTTTGAAACACAGACAATAAGCAATGAAAATTGCAACAAAAATAAATATTTTGAACACACACAAATGTTTCTTCTATAGATTCAATTTTTTGTATTGTATTACATCATGCCTCAATAGAGGTCTTATTTTCTCCTCAATTACACACACACACAATCATAAACTAGATAATAAGGAGATCCCCTTATAGAGATAACAACTCCTAAAAATAGACACTAGTTGGAGTGGTTTGTTACATGTATTTAGCATTCACAAACATAGAACTCATTGGTTAACTTTAAGACATAGGCTTAATTAAGAATCCTAAAAATATCACTAAGCATGCAATATGCATGAGTGATGTATCTCAACATGTACATATCTTCTTGATGCCTTGACAATATTTTTGTGTGAGAAATATGTTGGAAATATTATACATATAATGCCTAATGCCATTGGTTCTTGCAATTTGACGATCCATTGTCTCTTTCTAACTCCACTTACCGAATTATACTAAAATTACTGTATGAACATGCCTCTAATCATTTGTATTTCATGCAATATGAACAATTTGTATTAGCCAATCATAATGAGTATTATCTTTGTGATTCCTTGTACTTGCAATCTTTAGGCTTATTATTAATCTACAACTAACTATTCAACCACATATCAACTAAATAGACACTTTACCTTTGCTTCTTTAGCATAGGGAACACCTGTTAGAAAAATAAAAAATACTCAGATCATGAAGACTTGCTTTCTCTCCTATCAGTCAAACATTTTACCATTCTTTAAATGAATATTTAAACTTAGAAGGAAACATTCCTCTAGCCTCTTAGTAAGTTCTCCAACCTCCATTATAACTCGTTCAAATTTTACTTGTTAATTATAACACACAAATTGTAAGGAATTCTAAAAACAAAAACATAAAATGACATTGACAAAACTAAACTAAAGATTATGATATTTGAAAAAATCAGTTTCAAATTAAAATATATCATTTACATTTAATCCTTTAATATCTCTTTATAACAAAATAAATATCTTAATACACTTTTTTCTATATAACTTAGACCCTTTATCTCCCCACAAAGAAATGTAAGATTTAAACTTACTACCTCCTACGAGATATAAATTCAATTTTTTTATAGAATCTCTTGTTATCTTCTCTTAATATAAATTTAATAAAAAGATAAAACACTTTTTTAGATGGTCGTTTCAATAGAAGCTACAAGCCAACCTTGTGGTCAATGTGCATTGTTGGAGAATATAGGCTCTTTTATATGCAAATCATGCCTTAGTAAATGGCCACAAGGAAGATAAAATTTCAATCTATGAACACTACTATGCAATCCTGACCATGCTAGCAATGTTCTTCAATGCTTTCTTAACAGGATAAAATAAATTTCTTACCAAACACTAAGAATAAGATTAAGTTATATGGACTTGGACTTAAAATGTATAATTCTGCTTTGCATTCTGCCGCCTATATTATATAAACGGGAATTCTAGCAAAGGAATATCTTTTCAATTGCGTCACCTTTAGTGTTTTTTCATATGTATTTTTGTTTAGATGGTTCATAAATAGATTTAATAAAAAATTTAATATAATTTCAAATAAACTACTTAAACAAATTAAAAAATTAGACTAAATATTTCAGCATACACGATCAACAATTGAAAATGACGCCGCAATCTGCCATGCTGTTTGCTGAACGTTGAACATATACTCCAATCTTCAGCAAATGAATCTACTCCTTACATTTTTTTAAATTTAATGCAATTTCAAAAAGTATGGACCGTGTATGTTCTCGAAGAGGCTCAAATAACTGCTACACGGAAGAGTTTACTTGCACATAAAAATCGCTTGAATAAATCAGCACCTCAGACGTTTGAAAATAGGATATATTAACTGCTTGATGATACACATGACCAGTTAGGAATCTTCCATTCGTTTCACTTCGTCCTTTCAAAGTATGAGCTTCTTCGTCAGGTGAAGGAGTGTATAGAGAATAAAATCAATATGACAGACAAAGATTTACTCCGTTGAAAACAGATTGTTACAGAAATTATACTGCACACACCAAAAAAAAATAGAACCTTTCCCTTTTCTGGGGTGCTATATACTTCTCTCACACTTCAGTAATTATCTGAGTCAACAAAACATGAAATAGAATATTTTCTATATGTAGAGGAGACAAATCTAATCATATTTACTACTCCCAGGGCCATACCAATACTCCCCTGCACGCTTAAATTGTTGGTGGGCAAGGAGACAATATATAACTCCAAATGTGCTACCGCACACAAATGCTATTGTCTGATTCAAATCAATTACAGCTGCCTTCTTTATGAAGGACTTTGCTCATTACAAGGATCTTTCTATATCATACTAGATCATAAGTCGATTTGTACAATATTTATTGTTTTTCCTCTTTCACCCTTATTTTGACATTATTGTAGAACATTATATTATGCCTTACATGTAATATTGTGATCATTACATTGAGATTGTGATCATTACATTGAGATGGGAAAAATTGCTACTCCAACCCCCCCTCTTAATTTCGACCACATATGAAGTCTGTAGACTCAATCTTTTCTTGCATGATACCTTCAAAGATCTTTGGATCTTATTCCTTTCAACTCTCTCCAACTGTTGTGGCAGTCTTACAATTTCTTTGTTTGGCAACTTCGCATGCTTTCACTCTTCCTTTTATAGTTTCTCCTTCAATAGCTGTGGCTATATCTATTTTCTTTCACCTTAGTTTTCTTTGCAATCCGATCTCTTTTCAATGATCTCCTCCTTTCTTTTGACGGCAATGGTCTTCGAGCTTCAATCTATAGATCCTTTATTCAGCTGCACCTTCTTTCCTCTGGACTCCGACCTTTTATTCACTTCAACGGATTGAAACTTCTTGGTAACTGCTCCTCTGCCTTAGCAACTACAATATCTCCTTGACGGCTTGCTCAAACTCTCTTTTGATGGCTGCGATTTACTATGAGCTATGACTCATTTTGGACTATGACTTTTCTTCTCAATTTTGTGACACTATCTTACATTTCGATTTCTTTGTCTCTTTTCTTTGGAATCTTTTCTCATCCACAATCTCTTCAACTTTCACTTTAACAACGTATTCAGGCTTCAAATCTCCTTAGATCCGTCTTCAAACAATGATCTTCTTGCGATGAACACAAATGCTTCAACATGGATGAACTTGCATCTACGATCTTTTAACTCACCTCGATCTAGCTTCGATACCACTTGTTGGTTGGCAAAGGAGACAATATATAACCCCAAATGTGCTACTGCACACAAATGCTATTATTTGATTCAAATCAATTACAATTACGTTATTCATAAAATACTTTGAACATTATAAGGATCTTTCTAAATCATACTAGATCACAGGTCGACTTGTACAATATTTATTGTTTTTCCTCTTTCATCGTTATCTTGGCATTATTATAGAACATTACATTATGCCTCTCATTTAATATTGTGATCATTACATTGGGATGGGAGAAATTACTACTCCAACCAAAAAAAAATCCCTTCTCAAAGTACAAAATAAAATGTAGAGGAAGAATATAAAGAGTTATACTAACAATGGTGGTTAAGATTGTAATATTTTCAATAATCTCCTTTAATCACAATTATAGTCATATATGACACCTAAACAATTTCATATATTCAAAGCTTTCTTTGTGAAGATTTATGTATATTGCTTTTTAAATCTGCAGATATCAAGTCTATATTACTCCTTTTGTGAAATGTGTAATTGATAGATTTTTGTTGTAGGAAATCTTTGTTGCTTCTTTGTATTTGCACATGAAATCTTCTAGCATTTATTGTCATCCAAATCATTTGAAGTATTGCTTTTGTTGCTACTATATAAACTGCCTCTACTCATGAAACAATGGCAATGGGCTATTTTTTGGATGTCTATGATACTACATCTATTCCAAAATAAATAAATAAAACATAGCTAGATGTATTCTCCTATCATTAAGGTTTCCTACATAGTCATTGTTTGTGAATCTTATGATTTTGAGCTCATCTAATGTTGAGTAGAGAATTCCATAGTCCCACTCAGATATATCAAAATTGAGTGTTCACGAATCTTGAAATAATCCTTACACCATACATTATATCCAACCTTGTGGCTATGAGGTATTTTAGACTATTTACAAGCCTTCTATACAATTTTGGATCAACATTGAATCCCTTGTCATCCCTGTTTTACTTCTAAGCTATTATGTCTACTACTAATGTTGGCTTGTAGTTTACAATGTTGAGCATTTTTAAAATATTCCTGGTATGCTTGACTTAAAAAATAAATGTCATATTTTGATAGATTCACCTATGTGCCAAGAAACAACTTTATGAAATCCAAATTGATCATCTCAAATTCTTTTTATAGACAACTATAATTAACCACATCCTAATGATACATCTAACATCACCACTTGCATCTCTTTCAATGCCATCCTAACTACACTCACATAATCCCAACACTAATTAATTAGATAAATTATATTTATTTAATTAATTGAGATTAACCTTTTGCTAT
>VDFB02133255.1:0-20483 GCA_007258455.2 Sequoia sempervirens | reverse complement strand
GTGTTGGGGAGAGTAAAAACAAAGAATTTTGGATTTTCCTTGAGTGGCTCTTGGTATTCTAGAGATTGTCCATGAGGCTTGGGTGTTTGGGAGGGAAGAGGGTGACTCTTGAGTTGCTTTGGGCATGGGAACTCACGACATATTTGGATGCCTTATTGGAACCTATTGAGCTTCCTCTAGTTTTGTAAACCACCAACAGTTTCCCCTTTCATGAAAATCTATAAGTTGGAGCCCCAAGATAGTAGAAAATATCACAATAGGTTGGGATAGGAAGGAATATTTGCAGGAATAGGATAGAAAGTTGGATATGTTGAGATTGTTCATAGGTACACAAGTGTTGCCAGTTTGGAGACAAAGAGGAGAATGGAAGTATGATTGTATTGTAATCTTGATTTCAAATTCAATACATGCTTGGCCTCTCTTCTTGGCGGAGTTTTTTCCCGCAAGGGTTTCTTTAGGTAAATCTTGTGTTGTGTGTTAGAATAATGGTGTTTGTTTATTGAAATCCATTAAATCTCTTCATGGTAATCCAAGATTATGAACACTTAATTTCAGATTTGCAAACAAATTTCAGATTTCTATATTGTAGTAGTCTAAGCCTTGTATCTCACCAAATTGGTATCATAATTTTATGTTAAACAATTTATTTAAAGATTGAAAATTTCTAGTTGGTTGTTTGCTGTATTTGGCCGCTATCAAACCAGATATCACATTGCCATAAGCTTGGTATCTAGGTTCACGTTAGAACCTAAGGAGACACATTGGAGTGCTACTAAGAGGGTTCTCAGGTATCTTCGAAGGACATTGCATTATGGTCTTCATTTTCAGCATTCAAAGGAGAGCAA
The DNA here is from genome assembly GCA_007258455.2 of Sequoia sempervirens. Lineage (NCBI taxonomy): Eukaryota > Viridiplantae > Streptophyta > Pinopsida > Cupressales > Cupressaceae > Sequoia > Sequoia sempervirens. The sequence goes on along the minus strand of VDFB02133255.1, from coordinate 19,638 downwards.
GTTGGTTGGACATATTGATTCAGATTGGGCAATTTACATAGATGATTAGAAGTCTAGTTATAATTTTAGTCTTGGTTCCACAGTCATTTCTTGGAAATCCAAGAAATAATCCACTATATCTCTTTCTATTTTAGAGGCTAAATACAAGGCTACCACTTTTGCTGTTTGTCAGGCAATTTGGTTGAAGAGAATGTTAGAGGATTTGTAGCAAATCCAGGATGGTCCCATAGTGTTATATTGTGATAGTCAGAGTACTATTTAGATGAGTAAGAATTCAGGTTCTATAACAGGACTAAGAACATTGACATCCAACACCACGACATTTGCAAGTCAGTTCAACAAGGCTTGGTTGAACTTGTATATTGTCCTGCTGCAACACAACTTGCCAATATCTTCACAAAGCCCCTTTCTCATGATTGATTTCAAACACTTCACACTTGGTGTTCTTCCCATTGTTCATTATGGGGGAGAAATAGGATAAGCTAATGAACATTTTTTTGTTTTTGTTTACAATGTTCATATGGGGGAGAATGAAAGCACTTACTTGCTAATGAACGTTGTTAGTAATTAGTTATTTGTTAGAAGGTAATTGGTCAAATTAGTTGTTTAATTAGTTGGATTCAGTTGTGAATCCTATTGGATAAATGTGTACTTTGGATCAATGAATTTCAGTAAGGATTTTTGGTGTGTCCTGTGCCCTCCAAATTATCTCTGCATTTTGTGTGTTGATGATCTGCAGATCATCATTAGAATTTTGTCTGTAATTATTTGATACCTTCAGTTTCTGATTTAAATGCATCTTAGTAATTGACCTTCCAATTGCAAGGAACAATTTAGGGTGTTATAGCTCGGTGTTTCTTACTTTCCATAATGATTTCCAAAACTGGCTGACAAACTTGGAATCACAAACACAGTTGTGCTAACCATTCACTTGTTAGTGGTAAATGAGAGAGTTATCTAACCAAAATTAGGATATAGAATGACACCTGTAATCATGCTGGAAGCCTTTCTGATGCTTATTAAATCTTGAGCTGGGGTACATGCAATCAAATTCTATATTATTTTCTATTGTATTATATTCTATTACCAAATGAAATATCAGCAAATAGGCTGTCATCTTATAGGAATTTCTTTTTGAATCTTAGTTTGGGATTTTGAGAAGTGACGGAGTTTCTGATTGAATGTATTACAGTTAGTTGACCCAGTAAGTAACATTTTTAACTAACTAGAACATCTTGGAATAACTAATATGATAACGTATCTTGCCCTCTTAACAAGACAGAACTTTCTAGAATATGTCTATTATCACATGAATGCTATTGCTCCACTGAGCTTATAGATAAAAATATCTCTGCGCATATTCGCTTACACAATTTCCTATATTAAGAACTTCATTGGTTGCTTTTTTCTTTTTCAATCAGTAAATTGCTGTCATATGGACCCATACAATTTTCCATTTTAAGAATTCAGAGGCTTTTTATTTTAATCAGTACATTGGTGAACACTAACACCCGCATCTTATACTCTCAAGCTATACAAGTTGGCATTGAAGTCAAAAGTATAGCCATGTTAACATGGAAGCATGCCCAATATGGCTTAAACTCTGGCTATCATCATGGCAGTGGATCCATATCTTTTGTTTCAATTGAAAAGAAAAGAAATGTAAATTCAAAACTGCCTTCAGAAATTCACGTAATTTTGCTACTATGATACCAATCAGACTTGTTCGATGTGTGTTGCTCTACTAGTAAAACATCTGAATCTAAACTACATCCTTTCCTTAATTAAAGTTGATGCAGGAGTAGCCAGGAAAACTAGCAGTCCACCTTAAAAAAATGTCTTTTTAGTTTTAATAATTCAGCTGTCAGCAGTCCCTTAATTTGTTCTCTAAATTCACCCATATACTGTCCTTGTTTGCGAAATTCACCTATCTGCAGTCCCTTAATAGGTGCTCTGAATTCACCCATATGCAGACTCTAAATTTGTGCCAGAAACACTGCCAGATTTATCCAAGAGCCAATTTTTGTAGTCCCTTTATTTATGCAGAATCATTTCTGCCAGATATATACAAGAAAAATATTAAGCATGAGACCTATGTATTTTTCAGGGAGAGGAAGAAAAAAGTTTTGAGTTTTTTCTGCAGAAAGAAAGGCCATATTCCAGAAAAAATGAAGGACCCAGAGTTTGGGAAGGTTCTAAGAGAAACTGAGGCTGGATTTAATCTGGGTTTTTCATTTTATTGAAGAATCCACCTTTGAGTTTAGAACAGCAATATATTTACAGTCAGATTCTAACTGTACAAATTGAGGCTAACTGTTTGATAAAATGGCTGAAGAAGAGTTTTATTCTTCTTGCTTGCTCAGTGAGTGGATTGCATTCCAGTTAGAGTAGTTTGGCATCCAGAAGTCTAAAGAATTTTCATAACCATCTTCATGATTTTTTTTAAGTTTTTAACTCATTGCAATCTCTGTTTGTATGTTTTCAAGGGAAAAAAAAGATATTGACATATATTTTTGTCAATGGATGTCAAGAATCTCAGTTTATATCTAATAGTTATTGCTAAGTAGTTTTAGTTGCAAGGTAAGTTTGTCATTAATTTGACACCCCAAACTTGACTGCATTATTATGTCAGATATTCCCTTAGTTACATGCTTGGTAGGGAAATGTGGCTTTCCTTAGGACTAATGCAGCTAGGATGGAGGATCCAGTGAAGGACTATCCAACCATTGAGCCTATCATAAAATTCACTCGCAAAACACTCAATGGAATGAAAATACAACATGAAACTGCATATATTGATTCAGACTACCCAAATTACATTTAGAATCCTTCCACTTGGGTTACAATAAGATCTAGGCCTCAATCTTTGATTACAATGAAAACTAGCATAAATCAAGCATACAGTTAGGAATCTCTTTTACAATTTGTTCTAATCTTCTTATTTTATATTCTAAGTCTCAGAATTCTAAGATACTCCTTTCTATCCTCCTAAACTGAACTTATATTGAGTGATTTGCCACCTTTTTTGAAGCTTGATGAAGTAACATAGCACCTAAAAACATAGTACATTGCTCCATGTGCCACAGGATAAGGATCATGTTACTGATATTAAATGATTTCATTTTTTATTTTGCCTTGGAATTGGATGCATTGCTATGAATCTTATAGATGCCCACCTTTTTATGTGTGGCAAGATGTGGGCTCCAAACCTGATGCAACTCTAAAGATGAACCTCCCTAGGACCAACCATGCCATAGTTGACATTGAGTGTTAGCTGTGTTACTGTTTTGGTCCCTTGATACAAGTTCAAGTGCAATTTGGCTCAAATACAGATTCAAGTTTGGTTCAAATGCTCTATGGGATCATATGGGTTCATATGGGATGAATTTGTCCCAAATTTTGCCTCCTGCTCTTGCCACAACGAATCCATTGCTTTTTTGTGATTTTTTCTATTCTTTCTAATTTGACATTTAATTCATCCATCCTTGTTGTTTTTAGGCTTATTTGCCACTAACAAAAAACATAGGTATCCTCACGAGAATTGACACTATTTTATTAAATGCAACAAACATGTGTCTAAATCAGTTTACTTTTACTAGCATGCTCCAACCTGTGCCAACATAAGAGCCTTGGATCATGGTATGGTCACCTGTCAAACAATAATGAAAAGGAATTTTTGAATTAGATATTGTAGTTGGAAATGCCTTGGTAGATATGCATTTCAAAATGTGAAAGCATACACAAGGCACATGAGTTGTTTGAAAAAATACCTAAAAAATATGTGGTATCATGGAATACAATGATAGTAGGATATACATAAAATGGTGTTCTTGATGAAGCTTCAAGAATTTTTAAGAAATGCGATAGATGCAGAAAAAATGTGGAAAAATTGTGATTTTCGCACTTAAAAAACATGTTTTTTTGCTTTATTAAAAATTATGAAAATGACATGTGCGTGTGTGGTTTTGAAAGCCTTCATTTGGGGTTAGTGGCCTCGGCCCCATTAGGGGCACTGCCCCTAGAGTCCTACAAGGGGTGTTGCCTCTCAAACCCACTAGGGGGGCTATCTATAGACTCCTATGAGGGTTGTTGCCCCTCAAACCCACTAGGGGTGCTACCCCTAGACCCCTAGGAGGGGTGTTGCCCCCCGACACCATCATAGGCGCTACCCCTAGACTCCCACCACACTCATTTGATACATTTTGTATTTGCATTTTGCATAAAAAATATATTTTTTTAAGTTGCCAAGTTTGAGTCAAGCTTGAGTATGGGAACTATGGTATGCATATCCTTCAAAGAAAAATTGATAGTGGATTTTTATCAAGTATTAGAACTTGCCAATGCCTTGATATGGAAGCATACGGAAGGCACATTATTTGTTTGACAAAATGCCTCAATAACATGTGGTCTCTTGGAATGCCATGCTTGTAGGATACACACAAAAATAATTTGTTGAAAATGCCTTGGAAACATTTAAGCAAATGCAATTGGTAGATGTAAAACTAGACGTCTCATTTTGTAAATTTTATTATTATTAATAGTAATAATTATTGATAGTAACTTATTATAATTCTATAATATTATATATTAACTTCATTAATATTGTAAAAAGCTTATAAATATTCTTGTACATTAAAAATATTAGATGCCTCTAATATTTCTGATTTCAGGCTGCAAATATGTATATATTTATGGTTTTTATATGTTTTTGTATGGACAAACCCAAAATGAACCCAAGCCTGAAATGTTTTTCGATCGAAAGCCCAAACCCAAACTCAAACTACTACGAGGATCGTTAACTTAGGTGCTAGCATGTCCAAATCCAAGTGGTCCTAGAATGTTCCTATCATGCAACCTCAACTGCCTTAATAACCTACCATTGTAGCAGACTCCTTATGAGCCCTCATGAATGCTCCAAATTTATCAATCAGCTGAATTCTAGGGGCTTAGACATTATTCATTCATGTGATCTTTGTTGACAAGCTTAACCAAAATCTTTACTCCCATCATAAACCAAAATGAAATTGTTGATCCTCTAACTACTTGTGCACACATTATCTCAACCGTGGATTCAACATCTTTAGCTAATTATTATCCAAATGTTCATTGTTTCCTAATATCTACCCCTTCTCTTCTCTCTATTGTAATTCTTCTAGACTCCAATCATTGCAGTTGCATGATTTAGATCCTCCATGTATGTATAAATATGGGTGATGCCCTCTTGTAAATAGTTTTTGTTTCTTGAATGAATATAAGTGCTTTTTTGGCTTTTTCTCTTCAAAATTTGTCTCAAAGAGTATCTCAATGTTATGTGTGCAATAGTTGTTTGCTTATGGTCCTCAAGTGTAAGCAAGCTTACTTGTGTGTATTTGAAAGTTGTAGGCTTTGTTGATGCCTGTTTGGAGTTCTACCTATTATTGACTTCATTGAAATAAGTTAAACCAGCCCCGATTACAATTAAAGTATCCATGGTTGATAAGTTGGTTGAATGCTAGGGGGTGTTAATTGATCACTAGTATTTGGCACATTGGCCTTTTGTTTTATTTTATTATTCTATTAAATTTTACTTTAGTGCAAATTCCTAACCCTATCCCCTTTACTTTAGTGCAAATTTCTAACCCTATCTAACTCTTTTCCTCTCCCCATTTGGATTGGATGTTAAATAGCTTTAGACTGGCTTCTTTTTAGTAATTAGTTTAATTGTAGAATGAGAAGACGAAGTTGGCCTTCTTGGGTGTTTTCCACACACTTCATTAAAATTGCGAACACTCAAGTTTTCATGTTGTTGGGGTTTCTTAACCAATAAATTCACAAGCACATTCTTTTTGTTGATTTGGTGAGTGGTACTATGGATTCGTTCTTGCATCTAGGAAGTTATGTGCCTCTACTTGTCTATAAGTGCAAGTCCTTTGACTTTTTGTCTTGTGAGAATTGCCTTTGCACCACCCATTTCTATTACATCCAACCCTCTAAAGTGTTGTTCCAATCCAAAGTAACAAGATTACTTTGCACCACTCAAACAATCCATCAAACCATTTATCATTTGTCATTAGTAATAGTGATCTTATTTATTTCTTTGGAATCCATACACATCATTCACCTCCTTTCTTTGGTGCTAGTATTACCAGTGTTGTGCAAGGACTTAGAGTTTCTCTAATTAATCATTTCTTCAATAGCTCCTATGCTTTCCTCAAAGACTTAGAGTTTCTCTAATTAATCATTTCTTCAATAGATCCTATGCTTTCCTATTCAACTCTTCGTTTTCCATTGGCATCATCCTATGAGTAGCATTATTTGTTAAACTTGCACCTGGGGATGGGGTGGGGTTGGACCGACCTGAGACGTATCGGCTATCCTCCCACGAATAGAATCTACCGGGGGGGCCCGGATGAACCCGCTAACCCCACCGACCCATTCGCCTTGGGGCATGGTCGGCTGCCGAAGGCAGGCCTTACCCACCGACCATGCCCTTCGGGTTCATCCGGGAACGGCTGATTCCCTCCCACCCGGGTGGGGGGGAATCAGCCGTTCCGGGCGAATTTTAGGTTCGCCAGGGGCCGTGGTTCTCTGGCCCCTACCATAGCCCCTAAAATTCTATGGGAGGGGCTATGGGGGCCCTTCGTGCAGGACCAACCCCCCTATATTATAAGGGCCCATAGGGGCGTGGGAGGCAGGGAGGTAGATTATTGTTGAGTAGCCTCAGGTCGGGTGGGAGGGCCCCCCCACCCGGCCCTCTATGGTTCTCTGGTAGCTCGGGCGGTCGCGAAGCGCTAGGTTCATCGGTGGCGGTTAAAAGCTAGGGCGGTGTTTCTCTGCCTGCAGGGCGGCCCTACTATTCTATGAGGCGAAGCAACTCTATAGCCTCCCACCCCGGGTCGGCCTTCTTTCTTTCGCATCTTTCGGGTATTGAGTAGTTGGTGCTGTACTGTCTATAAACTAGAGGTAGGTGGTTGCGAGAAGATGGGGTGGCCCATAGAATAGTAGGGCCGAGCTCTCTCTGATAGAGTAGATTCTGGGGGGCGAGCTGTAATGGGTGAGCTCCGCTCAATTCTAGAATATAGACTCTATTCTCTATAGACTCTATTCTAGAATTTCTCTATAGACTCTATTCCTAGAATCTAGAATCCTGTATTCTAGAATCTAGACGTAATACTGCTCTCCTGTCTTCTAGAATTTAGACGTAATACTGCTCTAATCTAGAACTATAATAGGCCTGTATTCTAGAATCTATAGTAATAGGTGTCCTCTAGGTAATAGGCGGGTTGGGTTGGTTGCTGCTGGTGGGGGCTTTCTTTCTGTAAGTGGGCTGGTTGGGAGGAAGCACCCCCCGCTCTGGTAGCTCTGGTTGTGGAGCCGCCCCGACGAGAGTAGGACCCCCCTTCTTTAGGGGTCCTACTCGGAGGGGCGGGTGGGTGGAAAGGTGGGGGATGCCGTTGACCGGCTAAAGCCCCTTCTCAAACATTGTTGGGTGGGTGGGGAGAGCAACGAGCGGTATCGGCCATCAATGACTTTATCCTTCCTTCCCCGTCCTAACCCCTAACTGCATCCTCCCCCTGGCATCTGCCCCCCGGGCTCGACCAACCCGGCAACCAAACTATGTCCTTTTGTTTAGGTGGGAGCGGCGGTTACTGTGCAAAAAACTATTGTTGGGTGGGTAAGTGAAGCCTCCCAATACTGAGATACATCCTGGCCTTTCTATCTGCACCCCCGGATCTATCTATCCATCCCAAAATCAACACCCCCCGAATCTATCCATCCCTGGGGTCTCGCCCTGGTGTAATCAGCCAACCAAACTTAATCCGTCCCCCCGGCCGACATCGATCCGTCGGTCCCTCGATCCATGGATGACTCGATCCATCCCAGCCTATCTATCCTCATCCATCCCAACCTATCTATCTATCCTCATCCATCCCAACCTATCTATCCTAAGCTATTGATCTATCGATCTATCCATCTTCTAAGCTATCTATCCTAACTTACTTCTCTATCCCAAGCTATCTATTCTATGGATCCTGACGTATTGTTGATGGGTGGGAGATAACCCGTTGATGGTGAAGGTAAGAGGCCCTGCTGAGTAAGGGTTGGGGGGTTGGCCAATCCCTATAGTTCCCACCCTAGGCCCCTTAGAATAGTAGGGGGGATAGTGGGGTCTTGGGGCGACCTTCCTGGGCCTTCCTGCTGAACTTCGGGTGGGATGGGAGATAAAATTGCTGCTCACCGTGAGGATAGGTGGGACTGTGGCACTATAATAGCTTCCCTCTGGTTGGATGGGTGGGCTTTCCTCCATTCCTTATCGAATGGTTTGGCCGGTTGGGCTTCCCTGCATTCCTGGATCTCTGGATCCCTCCTGATGGATGGGGCAAGACAGGACCGTACCGACTGGGAGGGTGCGAAGCAAGGATCCTGGGGGCCGGAAGGCGGGACTAGCTGAAAGACTGCTGAATGGGGTGGGGGATGCAGACCGTCGAGAAAGAAATCCTGCGGCTGGGCGATAATCCGCAATTGTAGACGAGATTTGCATGGTGTGACCAAATGGTGGTGAGTTGGAAGTTTATCTCTTGGGAGCATGGCCCCTCTCCTCTCTGTTGTCGAACCGGACCGGCAGCCCCAGAAACCGATTCTAGACCTTTGATGAGTGGACACGTCAGACTCAGTTTTAGAAGAAAAATATGCCTCATTTCTCATGATGCCAACTGTCATTTATCATTCCAGCTCCCATCCCATTTAGGGTGGAGGGAATAGTGCTCCGTGGAACCCTACCATCTCTCCCCACCCTATCATAGATTGTGGGCACTCCCACCAAGCAGGCGGGTGGGAATTTAGCCATAGTGCTGAACTACCATTCGCCTAATTTCCACCCATATGTATGTCTTAGAAATACCACCCGCAATATAAGCCCCGGAACTATAGCTCACACCCGGCAGACTTGACTACCCAGGCTCTGGCATTCCCCACCTTCATTCTATGCTGGCTGGCTTGCCAGGCACACCGTGGCATCCCCAGAGATCAGGGGTTGAGGTAGAGATTACAGGTGAAGTGCGGGGAGGCCATGCTTGGAGGTAGATTATTGTTGATTAGATACGCCTCAGGTCGGCCCCTACTATTCTATGGAGGGTAAGGCATATAGGTCGGTGGGGTTAAGGTGGGGGGGATTAGAGTCAATGCTAGTTGAATGGCCGTTGGTGGGTGGCCCCTCTTTTCTATTATCTAGGGGGGCCGGCAAATAGGATCGCCATAGAATCTATAGGGGGCCAAACATGACTTTCTGTTCTTTCTGCATTCCCGATTTCCCCGGGACGGACGAATACCGACATTAAAGGGCAGCCTCTCCGAACCACTGGTATCTCCGCTCATTCCGGTTCCTTCCCTTTACCCCCGGCCAATAGCTTCAAAAGCGTTTTCTAATTGCTGGTTGTTGAATCCCAGTGGAGGCTCCCGTATCTTATAGACGTAATATGATGAACGCATCGAATGGTATTCTGTATGTAATAGAGCTGCCCCCGCCCAACTATATCTCCCACCCATCCCTCAGTCGGAAACAGGGGAGAAAGGCGAGAGAATGTATGTAAGTCTAGGAGTTCATCGAAACCCGAAGAGAATGAAAAGCTATTGGACAGATGGGGGCATAGCTACTTCCGCATCTTCTGCTATCAATGCTCCGTTCCTGTGGACCTTACTAAAGACTCCGTTCCAATGCACCTGTCTTCATAGTTGGCACTCGATCCACCCGGGGCCCCTTAGCGAGACTGAAACGAAAGCAAGAAAGACATACGGAAGGATCGAACTGACCAAGCCTGCCTTCAACTACAATATTCCCACCCAACCCAATCAACGGCATCTACCTCCACCCCATTAGAATAGTAGGGCGGGCGGGTGCTTCATTATAGTTCCGGGGGAAAGAAGCAAATCCCCGGACTTAACCTCCCACCCACCACTATTAATCCCCACCCGAGGCGGCCCCCACCGACCATATTCGCCAACCCCACCGACCAAAGTAACCCACCGCCCTCAAATTCTATGGGCCATACTCGCCTTTGGTCGGTGGGGTTGGGGCCTTTGGTGGGGTTGGTTGATTAATTACCCCACCACCCGGCGCTTCGCGACCGCCCAGGGCTCCTTTCTCAAGACTGCTGCCTAAGGTCTCGGCCATTCTCCCACTCCTAAGTTAGGGCAGAGGCAACAGGGTTGGTCGCTGGGCGAGGTCGTGGAATGCCACTCCTTCTCTCAGACCTAAGGCCTCACCATTCTCCCACTCTAAGTTATTATAGGCTTAATAGGTCAGGTCCAACCCCACTTCACCCCCCATTCTATTTCCATATGGTCGGTGCCGGCTGTCAACTAACTATAATTCATCATTCCCAGCTTTAGAATAGTAGGGAATATAATCTACCTCCTGCTGTGGGGCTGTGTCGGTCCCAAAATCAGAAACCTCCCCACCCACTCCAGAGGTGAATAGGGGCCAAGCCACAGGAGGCCCCTACTATCAAGGGTTTCGGGGTGGGAGATATAGGGGCCCTTGGTACCGGGGGGGTGGGAGATAGGCGGGGCCCTTGAGGCGAAGAGGTCGGTCGCGAAGCGCAGGTCGGGAATGGCGAAGCGCATGGTCGGTGGGTAAGGCATATATGGTCGGTGTAGTTGCCAATGCAGGGTGGGAAACTATAGTTGCCGGGTGGGAGGGCAACTATAATTACCCCAAGGCGGGGTGGGGGGGAATTCAAGGGGCCTCCCACGCCCCTACGGGCCCTTATAATATAGGGGGGCCGGTCCTGCATGCACGAAGGGCCCTCCCTGAACTATATCTCCCACCCCCCTGCACGGTGGGCGAAGCCCTGGTGCGGTTAAAAGCTAGGGCGGTGTTTCTCTGCCTGCAGGGCGGCCCTACTATTCTATGGGGCGAAGCCCTGGTCGGTGAACTATGATTCCCTCCCACCACCTCATACCGCCAATCCTGATAGTGGTCCTAACTCCTGTCAAGAAACCACCTGGGGTGGGAGGCTATAGAGGCTCAACCCTACCACCCAAAGACCCAAACCAAGATCTAATGGACGTAGGTTGGGTGGACCCACTCAAAGACGGTAGTATGACTCTGGCCCGGCTGGGTCGTGGAGGCAATAAGTTTCGGGGGGGGGTGGGAGGCTATAGTTAAGTTGCCCCAACCCCACCATCCATGCTCTCCTTTGGTCGGTGGTTACTTTGGGTGGTGGTTACTTAGGTCGGTCCCGCCTACTAGTCTAAGGGGGGGCTGGGTGGGAGGATATAGAGATGGGCCGCTACGGATGGTGGGGTCAATAGTAAGTGGGAGGCTCGACGTTCTTGCGAAGTTGAGAAGCGTAGCTGTCTATATACGTCACATGGAAACTATAATTGGGCAATAACAAAAAGGGTAATTTCTAGAGATTGCCCTATCGAAACAAAGGACTGGCAGTTCGTGGCTGCAGGAACTAAACTGTAGTTGTCTGCTTGTTCGACTAGAGCGAGAAAGACAGAGAGAAGAGGGGTGGGGCTGGCTCATATAGCTATGGAAGTGACCCGACCAAGATATGGAGGTAGGGCACTCTATGGAAGATTGTTGGATCTCACAGATAGGGCCCTATAGATAGTAGGCGGGGCTGGCTCCGTATATAGGGCCTATTGAACCCCAATGGGCGACCCCACCAAGATATGGAGGTAGGGCGGACCCTACGGGGCCCTATCCTCTATAGTGGTGGAATCTCAGGATAGAGATATGGACGGGAGCGGGAACTCCCCCAAATACCTTCCTCCACGGCCCTTCACCTTACCCTTTCTCTCTACCCCGACCAAATAGAAAATAGGGGCCTGTGCCGCTAGGCGGCACGGTGTAGAGGACAAAGACCACTTACCCTTGGCGATATAGGAGGGGAACGATATACACCCCATGATATACAACAGATACGATATCGGAACTATGATATGATACCTTCAACTGCTATACAAAACTACCTCCCTTTATTACGCCTAGATATGCCATCCACCCACCCTTAGAGATAGATAGATGGATAGATCAGAACGGGGTCGCTACGCTCCCCCTCCAGCACTTAGGCAGGGGAACTACCCTACCCCAGCCACATACTTAGGCCAGGGGGGACGGCCCATCACCTTGGTTGGGTCCCCGTTCCGATAGTAGGGCATAGCTGTATGAGCCAGCCCCCCCGGGGTCTCGATCCAACAATCTTCCATCGAGTGCCCTACCTTTCCCCTACCAAGGCCGGAGGAGGGATAGATGGATAGGCCGGAGGGATGGATGGATAGATAGGCCGGATAGATGGATGGAAAAGAGATAGGCTGGATAGATAGATGGATAGAGAGAGGGATAGGCCGCCCTACTTTTCTAATAACTTGGGAAAGTGCCACCCAACCTATAGCTGCCCTCGGCCTCCTCCCCCTCCTCGTTCTATCGCCCCCCCCACCCCTCTATAGATGCCCCCCACCCCCCGCCAGAGCCCAAACTACTCTAATTGGGAGCCCCATTGAGGCCTATATAGCTATAGTTGAGAGTTGAGAGTAGGGCTCCCTGGCTAAATAATCTACCTCACCTACCATAGCCCTATATCCTCCCACCCATAGCGGCCCCCCTAATATTTGCAGACCCCACCTAAGGCCAATATGGGCGGTGGGGTCCGCCTTGGATGGCATTCCGGATAGAAACAAAGGATGGCCAGTTGAGCATGCTTTCATTTTCTTTCTTGCTCCAGGGTAACTACTTTCCAACTCTCTATCGAGGGCCCCATCCCTCACCCCCGGTAGGACCCCCGGTTCAGGCTGGCCGAGAGCAGACCAATGCGAATGCCTGCTTCGACTACCAGCTTAATGAAACAATATCTCCCGACCCCTATCTAGATATGGGGCCCCCTATCTATATAAGGCTCCCGCCCCTATACTATAGATATAAGTGGGTCCTCCCCCGCCCCTATATGGCAACGGCCCCGCCAGAGATAGTTTGGTTTGCCAGAGATAGTTTGGTTTGAATTGAAGGCTAGGGCCAGTCGTTACTACCTAAGGCTCGTCTAGGGCCAGCTAACAACCCCAATGATTGATACTCGACGAATGATCTACGGATAGGGAGTCATCAGCCTATAGGGATATAGGCTCACGTCTATACTAGAATAGAATGAATCATGCGACTAGTTACCCCCATATAGATAGATGGGCCCAGGATTCTAGCAGTCCATAGATAAGATGATCGATACCCTATTGATATTCAAGTCTGGAGGGCCATGGGGAGGATACGTTGCTCAACTCAATGGGTGGGATTGATTAGCATAGCATAGCATAAATTAGATGGGGGATGGATCCCTCAACCTCAACATAAAGGAACCCGGTCACTGGCCGAACTCGAACCCCGAACCAATATATGCTATGCCGAGGGATCTGAGTCCCACCCCCCAACTATCAACTATCAACTATCTATAGGGGTGGGCAGCGTACCATACAGTGATTGGCTTTCTTTCATCCCATCCATTGGTGCCCCTCGATGTTCTATTCCATATTTGCAATCTAATCCATAGGTGATCACCGATGAACTAGGGTGATGGTGACCATATATATCTATAGGTCCTGTATCTGAAACAGATCGGGGCGCATAGCTGAGCTGCCCCCCCCTCTATTCTATATGGGATAAGGTCCTCGAGGGGGAGTCTCGATGAAGAGCCTGTAGATTCTAGAGAGTATCTACTTTCTCGCACTGAACCTGGATGGGAACCTGAGGCCGGATGGGGGATGGAGATAGACAGAGATGAGGGGGAGATGGAATAGATTAGATACGAGGGCCAATCATGTTGCGCCTATCGCTGGGGGCCAGTCAAATCATGTTGCGTATATAGATGGGGTCGTTGGCCCTATAGGGATCAATACAATATATTCTGAATAGCTTCAATCAATGCCCGCCAGGGATCAAAGGCCTATATAGTCTGCCTATATAGCCCCATCTGTTCCACCCAACCAATTTCTATGGCGGCTTTGATAGAATATAGATAGATGGGCCCAAATATATAGGCTGGTGGAGATAGGAATATCTATCAAGTCAACATTTCTAGTAGGCCCTCGGCCCTCGATCTATTGCCATCTATCTGTAGAAAAGTGCCAAGAGCGGCCCCGGGTCACCCCGCCTCGATTAGATTAGATTAGATTAGATCCTATACGTCACATGACCGACATGGCACTCATCATCCATCCATTCCATGAATGCACCCATATCTCATATCTATCATATCTAGATATAGGGGAGGGGAGGGGATTAAGTGGGTGGGTGGCCCTATCCATCCACACAGATCCATCCCCATCTAGAGGGTGGGGTGGGTGGGATGGTTGGCAGATAGAGAGATGGCTAGATAGAGTTTTTTGGCCCCATCAGAGAGAGAGATGGCCCCATCCCCTAGGGCAATCGAGGGGAGGGGGTCGCATGCCAGATAGATATATAGGCCATCTCGAATAGATGGAATGGATAGGACCATCTATTATCTATGTGACCATATACCTCTATAGGCTGATGCCCCATATCCCATATCTATCATCTATCTATATAGGGGAGGGGGCCCTCCCCCTCCAGATATCTCAGATATCTATATAGGGGCGGGGCGAAACCTCTCCCTCGACCCCACCCCCAACTATCTATTCTCTAGGGGTAGAGGTCTATTCTCTAGAGGTAGAGGCGGGCGCCATGTATATCTATATGGGGGAGCATACAAACACCACACCAAACCGAAGGTAGCACACCGGACCGGTCTACCAACAACTGACCTGCATAGCATATATTAGATAGGGGGATAGGGGACACCGGACTGACTCGGAGCAACTAATCTACAATATCCCCCCCCGGCGGCGGCATTTAGTTCTAATTGGAGAAACCTCCCGGCACCTAATCTACCTCCCAACAACGGCATTGGAGAAACCTCCCGGCACCTAATCTACTGAAGCAACGAAGAAAGGGGGTGGCCCCTACTATTCTATGGCATGTGGATGATAGTTGGGTGGGTGGGTGGCGAACCCCACCGGGCCCCCCTGCTTGGAGGTAGATTATAGAAGTGGGAGGCCCTTCAAATAGTAGGGGGGTAAGGCGTATCTATATCCTCCCACTTCTATAATCTACCTCCAAGCAGGGGGGCCCCGGATGAACCCAAAGTAGGGTTGGTTGGGAATTCTAGTCTGTAGATTAGTTGGATAGCCCACCCAACCCCGAAGCCTTTATGGTTTGAACCAGCTATCTCCCATAGAATAGTAGGAGCCATCGAGTGATGAGCAGTCGACCCAGGGGTGGGTGAGAGGATAGATGGGGCTGTTGATCCAACGAGTGATATGAATGCGAGAGAATAAGGGCGTGGAAAAGAAGCTATCAATTCTGATCCCGAGGGCAAGAAATCAAGAAAGAAAGTATCAGTCCAATCTCAGACTTAGCTCGAATTGCTCAAATTGCCAGGAAGGAAGGCCGTAGAAGGCAGTATCTTATAGTAGTAATATCATTGATAGGAGATTCCAACTCCTCATTCTGAAGCAAGCATGTCCTCTAGCCAATCTCCTGCATTCTCAGCTCTTGGTCGAGTCCCCCCACTATCTCCTCCCACCCACCCCGGCCCTACTACTTTCTAGGCGGCCCCTTTTCTATTATCTGAAAACCATGGGTGGGTCTGCATTGGGAAGGTAATACGTCTCTAAGCATGTCCGAGTAGGGCACCTTCTATTCCCACCCAACCCGTTCATCGGAACGGCTATTGGGAACTATATTCTCCCTCCCGGAACCGCTTCAAATAGTAGGGGCTCCCACCCGCCCTTCGGGACCGACCTGAGGCGTATCAACAATAATCTACCTCCAATGCCACTTGCCTTTCCCTTAAAATAGTAGGGGAGGCAGGCCTACCATCAATTAATCTACCCCGGCCCCCCACCCCCCCCTTATAGTTGTTGTTCGAAGCGCTTAAGGGGAACTCTATGGGTGGCATTAATCCAGTAGTTCTTGAAAGCAGGCGGCATTAATGGCAGGGGGCCCGGTGGGTTACTTGGCTTCGCCACCGACCAGCCCTGCCCCCCCCCATTCCCCTACTATTCTATGGCCAATATGGTCGGCTGCCGAAGGCAGGCCTCAGGTCGGTACAGCTTCGCTACCGACCTGAGGCGGACCCCACCGCCCTGAGGTCCCAACCCCACCACCCATGCTCTCCTCAGGTCGGTCCCGTCTCACCCCACCGTAATTAATCTTAGGTCCCGAAGGGCGGCAAAAATGGGGTTGGGACCGTCCTATATGCCTTAGGGTGGTTAGGATGCCTTGGTCGGTGGGGCAGCCCTTCGGGACCCATTCCCCGCCCTATTCTATGGCCAATATGGTCTCCGTTGCCTTGCAGGCCCTTACAGAATGTGTGGCCAGAGGGGTGGGTAGGGGTTAGGGCCTGGGGCCATGGGACAGTAGGCCCTCCTGGCAGGTGGTGTGGTGGATGCTCAGTTGGTGGGGTCCGCTCTCCAGCTCGGCTATCCTCCCACGAATAGAATCTACCTCCTTGTTGCAGGGGGGCCCGGTGGGGTTGGGGCCTTTGGTCGGTGGAGTAAGGCACATATGGTCGGTGGCGCAGCCACAGGTCGGTGGGGTTGGTGCCCTGGGTGGTGGGGTCTTGCTCGGGTGGTTATGTTGCCATTCCGGGAAACAATAGTTCCAACTAGAATTCCCGGAACTATTGCTTCCAACGAGCTATAGTTCCTTATTCTAGCGTATTCGCCGCAGGCAACTATGCACCCAACCCGGGAATTCTAGTCCCAGCCCCACACACATTTACTGATGGCATTAAGTGGGAGGGCCCCTACTATTCTAAGGGGCCGTTGATGGGTGGGGGGCTAAAGAAAGGGTGGGTGGGAACGGCTAGGGTCCCCGGTGGGAACTATAGAGCTAGCCGTTGGGAATTGCCCTGAGGTCCCAACCCCACCACCCATGCTCTCCCCAGGTCGGTCCCGAAGGGCATGAGGGTCTGTAACTAGGAATTCCCAAGACCCACTTACTCCACTGTGTAGAGCCACCACCGCCTCTAGGGCGGAGCTCCACTCTCAAGGCGCCACCTAAGTATGCTTTCTAATTGCTCCTGAAGAGCCGGGCCACCGCCCATATATTCTAGGGCCGTACGCTTTGCCACCCAAGGCCCTAACCTCCCAATGAAAGCATTCTTGCAATAGGTCCTGTCTCCACTCCCACCTAAGGCTCCCCCTCATATTTTAAGGCTCCCAATTCCTGCAATTTCTAAGGAATATAGGTTGTCGCTAAGCGCTAGGCCTGTTAGAATCCCCAACCCCACTCACTCATGCGCTCGCCATTCTCGACTGGTATGCATTAACAATAATCTACTTCCTCCTCCCACTTCCTTATGGGCCCTTATAATATACCTACCATTCAAGAACTATAATGGGGACCCTCCCTGAACCCCCTACTATTTGAAGGGCCTCCTAAGTTCCCTCCCCCGGATGAACCCGAAGGGCCGGGTTGGTGGGGCCCCAGATAGAAGGTAGGGGCTTCGCTCGAGTAGAGGAGGAACTGGCCCGGGGGGAGAGGGAGAAGGTGATCTGTTGGCAAAACTATAGCTGTGGAGCGGCGGCCTATAGAGGAGAGGGCCCCTACCTCGGCCCCCGCGGGGCCCCCAGATATTCTGGAGAGGGGCGGCCCCTACTCTCTATAGGCGGGGCCCTACCGGCGGGGCGTTCGGAACAGAAATGCTTGATCGGAGATGAAGACTCCATCACGAAGATCCTCCGTCGAGCCGGCCTGCCTTCGGCACGACCATATTGGCCTTAGGTCGCGAAACAAACCCCACCTGAAGACCAGCCCTGGGGGGGGTGGGAGGCTATAGGGCGGGACCGCCCATATATGCCTTAGCCACCGACCATATTGGCCTTAGGGTGGTTTCCATCGTCGAGAGAGGAGGTCGAGCGGGCCCCAGACCCACCACTATTTGAGCGGTAGGGGGAGAGGGGCGCCCCACGGGCGAGCGGTCCTCTCTCCTCTCCCAGCTCCCCCTCTCCTAACAGTCATCTACCATCATCCATTATGTGATACAACCACCCCCGCCCTATATCTATAGTTAGGGGCAGTCGTATCACGTATAGAATGGATGGATGGCGAGAGGATGCCCTATCTCGAGCCCAACTATAGATATAGGCCAATGCCTGACCGACCAGTCATCTATCTATCTATTCACATCAGTCGTCTATTCTATACGTAACATGAGTGACCCGCTCTGGTGTGTGTGGTCAATGAACGAGGTATGGTACAGCACGCCACTACACGGGCCACTACACCACTACACGGGCGGCTTTATGTGATGCTATTCTTTATGCAGGGAAGGAAGCCGCTCTCGACCGACTTCAGCTTTTCGCCCGGCCGGTGCCGAGGCCGGGGACGGCCTGCCCGCCCCCTCTCTCTATAATGGGTCGAGTGCCCGTTGGAGAACAACCTACCAGAGAAGCCCCTCATAAGGTTTCTAGACATATCGGATCTTTCTGACATAGAAGTCAATGAAGAAGAGGAACCAGATGCACTGGTTGGAGTTGGTAGAACTACTTCAACCGGAGCAACTTGCTTGCCACGGAAGGGACGGGAACAGGGAAACGGTCATCACCATCGGAAAGTGCATCGCCCCTACTATTCTATGGCGGAGCTGTGGAACTAAGATCCCGGGCAGTGCCAAAGAGCGAAGATCTGGCGCGCCGCCCTAACTAACAGCGCAGGAAAAGAAATAGTTCTCCGCCTTTTCGTAACAGCGGTGAAATGGATCGGGTGCTGGATCGTCCGTATCTTCTCTAACAACTCTCTCTCAGAGAGCCGACTACTACTGGCACATAACCTTCTCTGGGATTCGGGGTCACCTTCCCAATCATATTGATTTCACCGCTAGCTATCACGAGAAGCCCTCAACTACAGAGTCGTAACTTATTGTGGTTGCACGTTCGAGCACTACTACTTTTAGAAATAGAGGGGCGGCTGTGGGCCCCTATGGATAGTAGGGGTCGACCTGGGGGGGGTGGGAGGCTATAGAGTTTTCAGGACGAACAGCTATTGAACGATCGCTTCACGATATATAGAGGATAGGGAGTAGGGCAGCCCACACTACGGCGCCGGTTGTTCACACTTAGAAAGCCCACTATACCTCTCCTCCTCCCACCCACCCCGAGGGCGGACAGACCTTGAACCGGAAACACGCCTCCGGTGTGTGGCTTCGGGGAAAACGCTTTACCAACTAATGGAGGTGGGGGCAACGCGTTACCAACTAATGGAGTTCTAGGAAAGCACAAAAGACAGTTCGGTCAACATCGTATCTAGATCCATTCTATGTAAGCGGAACACAACTATAGTTTCCCACCCACCCGATCTACTGGGGATTGGACATGGTTCCGCTTCTTCTCCCGGTTCATCGGGAAACCATGAGCGGAAAACTAACGAGATGCCTGGCTACTATAGATAGGCGGTTTGAGTTACTTGGAAACACCATTCTTTGTGCACAGATACGTCGGGTCGCCCCAGGCTAGGAGATCATCGTAGGCCGAAGTAATTACCACCCTTGACGGAGTCGCAAGGGCCGGAGAGGAAGTGCATGCAATAGAAAAGAATTTCTTCTTTTTCTCGACTAATTATTGACCTTCCGAATGAACACC